>JAOSYY010000004.1:3087403-3129225 GCA_025727935.1 Hebomoia glaucippe
TGTGGTGAACAAAAAAATCATATTCAAATATGTATTTCTTTGGAGAACAGTTATAAAAACAAATAAGATTATACCTGGTATAATATGTTAGCCAGATATTAGATCAGGAATATCCAAATATATGACTTGTTTTACTAAAACTACTCAAGTTATTTGAATGAAAGTAATATTTATTTTTGTTTAACTATATTTCACTTTATCACAAATGTAATAAATTATTTAACATGACACATCAATGGCTTTCTACCAGGCTATAAGCAGACAGAAATTACTAAATAATTGAGTAGTCTACTAAATAGATGGCATTAGGTAGGAAATTTCAATTCAGATACTGTCAACAGATCGTTATTAGTTGTTGTACTTATGAAAATTTATATTCATTGTTAATTAAGTAGATTTGACTAAATAAATGAGACAAAATAGCATTTTCAACGTAAATAACTTTATTCAAACTAATTCTATTGAACATCACTAACTGATAAACATTGTACATCTGCAAATATGGTTTTTAATAAAATGTTAAATTGGTAATAACTATGTTAAAATATTTATACTTACATTTTATTAATTATTATACACAAATTCAACACATTTTATTAATTTAATAAAATACCTACTTAGTACGACACAATAAATACCTAATAAAATAATACATTCTCGCAATTGATGTTAAACACACAAATAAAATGTATACAGTATTTGTAATTCCTACACAAACTATGGAAAAACTTTCCGATTGCATTACACTTAATTTGACACAATAACAAATAATTATGGCATATCAATATATTTCATTAGTTAATGAATAGATGTGTGTGTATGAAATAAAAATAATATCATTTGTTAAAACCTTGTTGCCAAATAGTATCTTTGGTCTTAAGTAAATGTAATGGCCGTAATAAAATCATAATATCAGTTACTTTGTCATGCATCGTAAAACTAAACACACATACACAATAAACAATTAAGTACAGAGGGATTACATTACTATATGTAATTTTCACATTATTTCATAAAATAAACATTGCACTTATATATTAAAAACACTACTAAAATAAAAGAATGCATAATATCTAAAGCATTAAGTTCTCGCGTTACAGGCCATATTTGCAGATGGTCATATTGTTATTCCGTAAGAAAATAAAATTCTCAATAAATAAATGTCAAACGCTATTCTGGGTGAGACATTTCACACCGTATAACACAATTCCTTACTATAAAAATGATCAACAAACAACTTGCACCTCGCTAAGAAAGTCAATGTCCGGTGTGTATGTCGTGAGATTCAAATGGCCTACTATAATGTTTGCCGCTTGAGCAAATAATTCTGAATATATTATGTCTTAGCCTAGCCATGCAGGACCGCGTGAGGTGGGTTTCGACTAAAATAGTAAGTTATAACTAATTAGTTTGTCATATAAACATCACCGTGTGCATCGTGATTCATCGCGAATATGAAACTTTACTAACCGTGTATACAGAGAACATTACAATACTTCTAACGCTGAAGAAAATTCACATTTTACTCTAGCAATCCGATAACAAATCAACATGAATAATAATACCATTTATTTCCTCTACAATATACATTTTATATTTTACATAGTTAAACTTGAAGCTTTATATCCGATTTTGACGATAAACAATTTTTAGTATAAAGCAGTCATCATATAGGGCTAGTTTAAACGCACAATGAACGAAAGCGTAAATATGTCTACAGTGAAAGCGTTGATACGTAGCGAAATTTGATTCACTTCCAAGTGTTACTTAAAATTTTAATTTCAAAACCAACTTATAACTAGAATGTTAAAATGTAACAGCGGTGTCTCGGGAGACTTTTATAAAATAGTAAAATCAAGTTAAGTTTAAATGTAGAATACTATCTAATATGAACCTCAATCGGTATTGCTAGTATAAGTCGCGTGAACCGTACGGGAGGCTCTATATTGCTTAATTTTCAAAAATTCTAGGTCTCGAGGCCTACGTCCAAAACAGGAGCAAATAACAAATACTCTATTAAAAACTCTTTTAGGTTTTTCTTAAATTTGTCTATTCTACATACGTTATACTATGTAGGAGCAGCTCAAGTGATAAAACTTAAAGAAACATAAATAAATTACTTCAGTGTTACTTATTTTTTATGTTACAAAAATAATTATCAGAATTTTCTAGATAAAGTTTGGTATACCGAGTACTGATAATATATATGTTTAGTATATCTCATTGAAAAGTTTGATGTCCGCTTTTAGATGTAGGCCTCTTTTAGTAAATTTTTATCTGGATCACGGGAGATTCTATGACTTTTATTGCTCATTATGATCACGATTATCTCGAAAAATGTAGGACTTAATTTAACTGGAGGCACATTTCATCGACCGTTCTTTAGGAATACAAGGGCAGGTTGAAGCAGTCTAACTCGAAATTAGAATTAATCTACTTCTAATAATACAAGGATCATTACAGTCTATAGCTTCTTGAACAAAGCGTTAGACTTTCGATCGATCTTCGTTCAATGTGTCCTTGTATTCTCTCTAAAGGCTAAATTTATTAAGTAATAGAAATCACACACAAATATGTATATAATGTACTTTAAAAATTAAATTTTGGACCCCAACACGTGGGATTCGAAAAATAATTTTAAATTCTTCAGTCGGATTCAGGTACTTGTAAATTGAGTGTGATTTCCATTCTTAGTGTTTGACGGAATTCAATGCATTGAAAAGTATTATTTTAAATACTGGATAGCCGATAGCGTCACACTTACAATGTCTATTTAATAAAACAAAACGTAGGTGGCGCTAGTTGTAGGTTAGATCTTTATTTCAAGTTTTAAACTCTTGCTTTAGTAATTCGTCATTTTATTATTCACTAGTTAATAAATAATTTTATTTATATATTTGACAAATACATTGGAATTATATAAAATATTGTGATGTTGGTAAAAAATATGATAAAAATGAAGCAACTAGCGCCACACTCTAAAGCAGCTCTAATTTGAGCGTCAACTAAAGGCGTTTTTAGAAATATCAAGTGATCATTGCACAGAATTCCGTTTTAATTCATGTTTGCGTGGGAGTTTAGAGGGCTTCGCGACGTGGCACCCATACCGAAGGCCCGCTTTCGGCCGCAATTACCGCCTTCACCTTCGCGTATATCTCTTCAGGCGTGTCACCTGTTACTACGGCTGGAAAAAAGAAATTCATTGTTTTTAACACAGCAATGCTGTTTTATCTCGATGACATAAATCAATACATAGTGTATATTTGGCTTATAATTAAATTATACCTCGTACTGCATACTTAACACAAAGAACCGTCTTCATGAGCTTACGCTGACAGAATGTGTTCGATATATCAACTAGTATCGAACTAAAAAAATAAGATTTTTGTGTTATGAATAGACAATTCACAAAGGAATATGTTAGAAAGTTGCAGATATAATCTGTCATATCTGCTAGTGTTATGTACTGATTAATTATTAGAATAGTCTTTGCAACCCTTATAGTAATTCCCTATTATTTCAGGTTCACTTTTTTATAAAATTACAATTCAACCTTAATATATGTACATACTATAATATAACATGTAAACTTCCTATAGATAATTTTTGCTGCATTGCACTGCAAGCAAGCCTAACTGTTACCTGATTGAAGTAATTATATGAGAACTTTTAAATCTAATGAAAAATGTTCATTTCGATATATGTTAATTTAGAACGATTGTATTAATTTCGTTTACAGGTTCTCGACAGATTTGAAAGACCGAAAATTGCCAGAGAACAACTTTAAAACAGATAAGGATGAATGAACAATTAACTGTAGTATGAAAATACATTGAATATACAACTTCAGAAGTGGGATCCGAAAATTTTAATTCTATAAAGTACGACCATACCAGTGAAATATTCAGCAAATTCTTGTTCCATCTTTAAAGCGCGTTCGTAAGTCTTTTTCGCTTGTTCTTCGGTCATTCGTTTTGTCATTTCCCTGAAAATTATAGCTTATTATGGTAACATTTATTATAATCCCAAATAAAAACAATTACAATATCTTCTAGATACATATGTATACGAAAAAACTATTTACACTCACATAATAGATTCTACGCTCTTTGGTTTGATAAATATGGCAATTGGGAAAAGTTGGGCCACTTGTAATCGTTTTATGGCATTTCCGCTTACGTCTAAAATGCAGTGCTTGCCCTGTAACGAAATACAGAAATATATCATGTACACTTTACCACTGCTAAAAACTGAAAGTAAAAATTGTTGAAAAGTACTATACTTTTAAGATATCCATCAAAGATACAGAAAATCGAAGATATATTTTTTAATGAATAGTAACTAATCAATCTTAGACAAATATTTATAAACTACAAAAACAAAAATAACAGTCGATGTTTTTCTTAATTTTTTTAATTCAATTTAAATAAAGAAATCTTTCTGTTAAGGATTACGATAATTTTCATATGCATATACGTCATGTTACATAGCGTTTGCTACGGATTTTAATTGTAACAATTTATACCTTTTCGGCGACTTCTCTAACGGAGGCAACGGACGTGCCGTACAAGTTCTCGTTGTACTGGCCAGCTTCAATAAACAGGTGGTTTTGAATGTCTCGTTCCATTTGCTCGCGACTCGACACGAAATGGTAGTCACGCCCGTCTACTTCGTAATCACGTCGCGCCCGCGTTGTGTCTACGGCGTATATTTTATTTATAATTTGTGTAATATACTGAGTTTTAGAGTTGTGTTACAAAAATTATAATATATTATATTATCGTGTAATACATATACAGAACTTTGATTCGTTATTAGCGTTACAAAGATACAAAATAAATTGTTTTTTCATTTCGTCGCTGAAATCGCAGAACACATTAATAATACATTTTGTTACAATATACCCTTGGACACAGGGATTATTTAGTGTACTTATTTTAGTAAAAATGAAATTTGAATACAGCTATAGAGACGGGACTACATAACTACTTGACGTATGATACTTTTTATAATCTAACCTATAATCCTGAATATAATGGAGGTAATAGCTCACAGCATCGTTATTTAGTTATAGATCGTGACTGTAAATTCGAACTAAATTATAAATATATAATATAATACTTTAATTAAAATTGTTTTGACCATCGCCATCATTTTCACCTTACATAATTTTGCAGTAAAGAAAAAATACATACGGGGCACACAGCTTCCGAATTTATCTGGGAATTCCGATATGAGGTCGTCGTTGATTCGATCCTTTAATGGACCCAGGATGATAACTGGTCTCGTGTAGTTAATTGTCAACTGCTGTACCGTCTCGTACGACAATACATTCTCGTCTTGGCCTGAAACCATAACTCTAAATAAACACTTGTTTTAAATCTGTGCAAAATCCTCAGGACACTTCGTGTAATATTGAAACGAAAACTAAATTTGAAGTGTTTCCTCTAAACAAGTTCGTCTTTAATTCTTCAATTTAATTAGCGTCGAAACCGTGCGTCCTTTATGCGATTAGTCTCTAAAAAGCATATACAAACTGACATGAGAGTTATTTGCGATCTGTGATCATGGTAAACTAAAGGTATTGAAATCAACTAATATCTGGTTTTTTGCTAACTTATCACACGATATTGGAAAATCAAACTAGCGTGCCTCATTAACAAGAGAAAAAGTGTCCACTAAATTTCTCAAGTGCATTAAAAATATACATATATGCACCCAATTGAGTCACAATAATTGGCATACACCGACTTCAATATATGGAGAACATTATCCTTTTAAAATTATAAATCAATTGGATACATTTCAAATACTATCTATATTCTATTTAAAGCCGTTTTTATACTAAATTCTATACTAATTACTCCTAAGTATCTATATAATAAACCTCTTATATTTGTATACTTTACCTCGACTCGATTATCTACATTTTCTTCTTTAAATCGAGAAACTTAAATAATACATTATACCTAAGGTACATAAACAATTTAATAATTAGATATATATAACCATTCAATTAAATATTAAAGCTTTTACCTAAACTTTTTAATATACATCTCATGCGATTATCTTAATTTATCTTTTATAATACTTATAAAACTTTGAGATCGTAATGACGTGTCATTTCAGTTGATGACGTCATACCATATTTCAAATGACACATCATTGCACCTCACAATTAAATCGAGGACGAAATAAATCTAATCATAGACCTTGCGTAACGCAATTTTAAGGCAAATCAGCCCGAATACATTCAAAAATCATAAAGCGATATACAAAGCAATATACTAAAGCGCTAGACCAATACGGCGAACCCAATATTTGAAGCGACAACTCGTAGATGAAAGACGATAAGTGAGAGAGCAGCCAGCTCGGTATCGTCTGTTTTATGACGTGCTGTCGAGTAATCTTGTTCATGCTGTATGTGATGTAACTACGGCAAGCGAGTACGCGTGCGGGCGTAAGCGGCTTGTGAAAGAGGCGGCTCTTGTGTCCTCGTGTGCTTCCAGTGGCCCTCTCCCTCCACAACAAATATAACCAAAAGCCTCATTGTTCAAACAATCAATGCAAAGAGGCGCCCGACCGCCGTATGTTCTATAGAGTGCAACAAAAATCTCAATTCATTGTCTATATTAAAAAATTTCGTGACATTGTTGTAACATTCATTTGTGGAGAGGCTATTAGAATCGTCGCGTATGAATCAAATAGTAAAACAACTAAACGGAAAGTAATGACAAATAATAGAAAAATTGAGTGTTATTTTAAATGAAAACTACGTATCTAATTGATGATCATAACCAGAATGCGGGAGGTAAGGTAACGGCTACTGCACTCGCAAGCTACGCCTCACTCCCAACACTTACTCTCGTCCTCGAGATAAATGAGCGTTATCTCCTCCATCATGGGAAGTTCCACTCGATACAAGATTTCTCCTATACGTAGAAAAATTAACGTTACATTTAAATATATTTTGACATTTTGAATTAAGACCGAGCTAGGGAATGAACCTGAACAAAAATTATGAAATGATGTGAACGCGTATGTTGTTAAGTACGATTTCATTTACTATTTTCATCTACTCGTAGTACATTATTAAGAACTAGTTTCGACTTTGTTTTGGCTGTAGTCGTATTGAAGGTTTTTACAAAATTTAACGAAGTGAACTGTACAGGTTTTTATATTTACTGATTAACTGAAACTTGAAATATATTTGATTTTGTTTAAATAAACTTATAGATTTATAATATCGATACTAAGCACAGGTGCCTAATCGCGCAGGGGAAATAAAAACTGATAATTCTCTTGTTATTTCTACATTTTCTTTAGCGTCTATATTTTATTGACTGACTACTTTTTCAAGTAGTTTTTTGATAATTTTTGTACCATCCTGCTGCACTAATCGAAATGAATCGATTACTCGTATATTTTTTGAGTATACACGGTAGTTTCGAGGCCTTTCACTTAAATTGAAACAACTCTCCGATTCGATTTCACTAAAATGTTCGCTTCAAGGCAACTAGAAGCACGGGACGGCGGCCGGACGTGTGTCAAACCAATCCGTGTGCTTGCGACCCAGAATTATATGATCATAAACTACAACACCAAATAAATAAATCGTAAAAACTATACGCAAACCACACATCCGTAAGCGTTTAACGATTATTTATTAAGTAAACTATTACTTCGAATATTTTTGGAATATCACTATAGCAAGACCAGTGAAACAAGATTAAGAACGTAAACAAACTTGCAGGTGTTCAAAACATTTTTATTAAAAATAACGTTAAAGTAATTAAAAAGTCTAATCAATTGTTTTCACGTGAAAATGTAATAAATCCACTCAACTTAATTCGTCAAAAAAGCATAAACTTTCTTTATTTCTTATTCAAAGTATTAATAATTTGTCAAATACGATTCTCATAGAATTCCTATTTCAAAAGTTATATATGTATGATGCCATAGTTGTTTTGTAAATGAGGCCAGTTCATGGGAAGCGAACAGAAAAAAATTAAGGTTTTGAATTTTATTAATTACTGGATCGATTGTACTAGCATAGGGCCTGATAAATGTAATTATCATCGACGATACCGTATATCGGATACGCTGTGCGGTCAAATGGCAGGAGAGCCCCTGCTCGGGATGATAATACTGCTCTATGTGTGGTCTGATTTGCGAATTTTAGTTTTTATATAATATTTTAATCTTCAAAGTCTCATAAATTCGTAATTAGCCAAAAAATACTTACTATGGAAGTATAACCCGACCAAATTATAAAGAAAATTCAAAACCTGACTGTCCTCTTCACGTGAAATGCCCCTTTATGTCGGGATAATAAACAGAGATACTAAACATTCACTGTAGCATTGTAACTTGATAAAGTCACTTTGTTTACATTTTTTATCTTGTATCGTTGGTCCATTTTATAATTTAATTCGATATGCTTAAGATGTAATTAAATTCTCAACGACAAAACTTAATTTTTTTAAATCATTAAGGTCCGTATTTCAAGACGTCAAGATGTCAAAACTTTATAGAAGACATGTTTTGAGAAATCTCAGAACCAAATTCAAACTTAAGTCACGTCTTGGAAGTCGGGCCTAAGGTTAGAAGTGTACGAAAATACAGAGCAAGTTTAAGAGCGTCTCGGAACACAAAATAATTAATTTTAATTTTATTAATTTTACTTTTAATAAACCAACCCGAAAATTCCAATAGATTGAATGGCTTGTACGGTTGTGTGGTACACAGCTAAAATGGAACTTAAGTACAAGGACTAAATATACGCGTACTCATCCCGAGCCCGCGTATTATTATTTGACAAGCAACAAATGCGTCAAATCGAATACTAAATCTCTAAATATAATTAATTGCGAATTATTAAGCACCTTCATGCCTTTCCATGAACACTACAAGCGTTAATTTACTCACAACATATCCAGAATAATTTTGTTTAACAATCGAGATAAAAACCAATTCACTAAATATATTAGATAAGTGTTTCATATATAATTTTAATAATAATTTATAGCATATATGTATTTATTTAAGAGGATAAAATAATACGTATGTACTATGGTGTTGAACGGATGATTTACCGGCGTGTCTTAAAATAGAATGAATATAACATTTATTTACCTACGTAAAAATGAGAATTTGTATGTAGATATTGTCACGATATACAGGTAATATCAATAATATCATTATCGTTGTTAGAAAAAGCAAATAACTCAATAAATATAATAAATAAACCTCCATACAGTGATTAAAATAGCAGCCGCATGAAAAATATTGCGTATAACAACATAATCTTATCGACCGTTACGACATGTATTAAGAGTTTAACAGAGAGAGAGAGAGAGAGAGAGAGTAACGAGACCGGGCTGTTGCTAACTAAAACTTTTAGGTAAAAAAACTAAAATGATTCTTAAAGAAGAAAAAGGTGAATATTTCCATGTTTTTCAATTTATCTATTATTTATAACCGGTATGTCAATTCATTGTTATGTCGAATCTAAAGCAAACTTTTATAGACTTCAACATATCAAGCTTTACAAATACATTTGATTAATAAAAGGAAAACTTAGTAAGAAACATAGTGAACGAATATCTTATTTTAAAATTATAGTGAACTTGTATTGTATATTCCTTTATAAAAGACCAACACTTAAATATGTTTTTTTTTTAAATACACATTATTATTAACATCCATAATAAGATGGTCTTAAGCACTTCACAAAGGTGATTACGAGTATATAATTTGTTAAAGTCCAGCAATTTTAAGTTATTAGCTTCGTATTCATTAGATATACATCCCATATAAATAATAAATTCTGACTTTTCGTACATACACCATATTCCACGAAAAAACCGAATTTTAAAGTGATACTTCTTATTAACATGTTAAGTATTTTATGTCGTAAATTGAAAGATTAACAATTTTGAATTTGATAAGGACACGGTCGATAAGAGAATGTCCTACGACAAGAGCGAGATAGCGAGTATATAGAAAGAGTAGTGTGCACTCACCGTCTGCGTTCGCGTCCTCTTGCGTGTAACAAAGCATGAAAGCTGGAACAAAATCACCTGTTACCCTCTTTTGAACGTAGACCCATATCCCAAAACGTAATTATAATTTGTAATTATTATATCGACGCTGAAATCCATAACTACAAAACTATTAACTGGAGAATTTTTTTAATTTTAACTTCCTTTATCGACCTGGAGGTGCTATTTTTAGACGCTATACACAGTGTTTAGGGACTGCTATCGAAAACGAAGACAGGTGATAGTACTAATGACACCTTTGATGAAGGTACGGAATAAAATTCGATACTGACTAAAAGAAATCATATTTTCAAAACCTTTTATTTGCGTTATTTCGCTCAATCATGTTAGTCCCACTGTTTTTGTTATCATGCTTCTTTGCTGGTTCTTTTTTTAGTAAAGTAATGTATTTTTTGTGAAACTATCGTTTTATTTAGCTATACTTACAAGATGGAGCGTAAATAATGCTAATAAAAAGTGTTAAAAATATGTCTTTTTTTATCAGGATCGATTCTTTCCGTCCCATCATCAAAGGTGTCATTAGTACTATCACCCGTCTTCGTTTTCGGGAGCAGTCTCCAAACACCTGTATATTTATATATATTGCTTTCCAGTTCCAATTTGTTATTTTATAATAAAAGTACACTTTGCATTTTAAATAGTCTTGGAATATGGGCTTATTTACCCGCCGCTTGCGTGGATTTATCTGATTATCTCAGTATAAGAAAACATTAAGTCCCTGAAATTAATTCCAGCGATATCGCCCTAATAATTTTATGTTATGTACACAACCAATTATGCTGTAAATTTTATCTTTTCATAATAAGGAGAAGTTTAGATAATTTATGCTTGTTTTCAAAAAAGCAAATATAATTACGATTTTATATACAAGTTAATTTGCCGACTTGGTTTCTTTATAACAGATTGTTTTGTCTAAGGTATGCTAACATTAATTTTGCAAATGTATCAACTTTTATTTGAGGGATATTGAAATATTTCGACTCTCAATCAAAAACTTTTGGAGACATTATTCACTAATTATTATATACTTTCTATGATAATTATTACCTTTTCCAAAAGCGTGCATAAAAGGAATGCTTGATTTGGGGAACGTAAAACTATTTACATATTTTTACTTACGCTCTTGGTCCGAGCCATCTTCAGATTTGCCGTCCTCCCGACTCTTCATGAAGGGGAACTTTCTGCTGAAAGACAACGTCTTCTTTTTCCTTTCTAACGTTGACTGACTCTGAAATAATTTACTCAAGTTCTATATTTCGGCTAAGTAGCAGAATAGTGACCGAATTTACACAGCGAAACGAGATTAAAAAAAACAGATCCATAAAATATTTTCTTTTATCTGCTGAACTAAGGTTTTTTAAGGAGATGGTCTGTTAGAGAAGATTAATGTAATGTATAGGTTTAAACAATAATGGTGGATCAAATTTCAGTACTATTGTCTTTGTTATTGTACTGTGTTAATAATGTAGTTTAGCTAAATCGTATTTATATAGTGAATATTTTTGACATTTATGTCTAAACAGGGATACATTTTGGGGCCCTGTAGTCCAAAACCCAGGCATTTCGAATGTTAAATGTGATGGAAGGAACTCCTAATAAATTATAAGTTCCGTCCGAATCACGTACCGCCGTTCATAGATGGAAAATCGTGAAGTGCTGCGCGCGTTTCGTCTTCAGTCTATGAATTTCGGATTTTATAAAATATAAAAAGATATAAATTCATCCACTAGTTGTATTTTTACTAATTTTTTAATTTTCGTATTTAAGAAATGTGTGCAAGACGTCTGTCGGGTCCGCTAGTTTACCTTTGTTTTTCGTTGAGTGAATTTAAATGTTTTTAAGAGGTGGAGACGGAAATTGGATCGTGACGTACCGTGCTCACAGGAGTCCCCTGTCCTTGAAATTTGACTTGTCTATCTCGTGCTCGCTGTTTTCGTTCCCAACGCCGCTTTGATGGTATAATACCAATCGCTTCGGGATCCGTGCTATCTAGTCGCCTAAAATACCATCCCATTTATAAAGTACTTCATTATAATATTTCTTAAAAGTTAGTCTATCAAATACGACTTTTTGAAATATATTAGTTGAGATGTACATCTAAACACATTTTTAAGCTTTTATACTTTATACTCGTGTAAACCTTATAAAGCATTATCAAGATCTATGTATTAAGTATGCTTCATAACGTTTGTGCGCGACTTCTGTTTTATATACAATAAAAAATGTATTGTTTTTTATGTCAATTTTATTTCTGGACAATATGTTTATATATTGAACTAAACTAGTTATTTTGGTAAGGTTAGAAAATATTTCAAATCTTTTATTTATCTTATAGCAGAAATTAAAAATTAAAAATGTATAGTAAAGCGAACGTAAATAAGACGAATATGAACAAGACTATATATTTATTACTGTGGTTGCTTGAATAAGGTCACTTACCTGGCTTGCCACCACTCATCGTCAGACGCATTAGTAACGTGCAAAATGTCTCCATATCGGAAGGGCAATCCCCGCGACGGAAGACCGTCATCTCGAATTGGGTCATAGTCAAACAGCGCTCTGAAAATATATAATATGTAAGTTATGTAATGTTGTTAACAATTAAAACGTCAAGTTTTTCTGTGTTAAGATACTTAAAAAATAAAACTAATTTTTACTAACTACAGTTCATAAAACAATAATTGTTCTGTTATTCGATTTGAGATGAGTAATCCCACTGCCAAACTTAACTATTGACGCATCAAGACTCGACATCGAAGATAAATATTAAAATAAAAGGCGAATATATTTAAATCGAATAAATCTAAATATACTTAGTACAATATTATAAAGTTTAAATAAGTCCCTTACAAAACATTATCGAAGGACTGAACACAATTTCTTATATTATAGCCAAAATTTAGCTGAAAATCGCATCGAAATAGGTCGTTTTCTAAACTACGACGTCACAGACAGACACATTAAATTTATTAGATATATCTTTTTGCGTCGGAAATTAATTACGACGCAAAACACCGAATGAAATACAGATAAACAAAATTTGAGTGTCCGTTTGTAATACTAAAATAACCGCTATTAACTAAATGCATATGGTATATTTACGAAAATAATATTTTTTGTAAATTTTGTCTGTTTGCTCCGGACCGATTTTGACGGGACTTGTACTGGCATATAGCTGACTATGTTAAGCTACTTTTATTTTAGAAATTTCATTTATTTTTATTATTACTAAAATAAATTATTATTATAAAAATAACTACCCCACGGACGAAGTGGCGGACACTGCTAGTTTAATTATAACATTATAAAATTAAAATACGTACCTTACGTATAGTGAACGTTTTTGTGACGTTCTCAGTAGTGTGTTATGTTGCTTCAATTCATTGATACGAGCCTCGAATTTGTTGTATTCCTGCGGCCTGTACACAACTGTTAATTTTACATTTTGGCCCGTACTCTGTAAATAAACAATACAAATGTTTACGAAGCACAATAAATTACCTAGACGTCGCGATTCTATGGTTGACAGGCATCCTTATAATACAGTGTTTGATCACGTTATGCGTTCTACTTCTTACGATACGTGAGCTGTTTATTAAATTAAGTGAGTATTCAATATAATACACTTGTATTTGTCTTCATTTAAGACTATCAATAACTTTCTATAAAATTACGATTATATATTTTAAAAAAGTTACACGCAATACTGTAAACTTGATTAAAAATAAATAACGGATAGAACAATTGAATTCGCGGCGTTTATTCATGTTAATAGGTAATCAGGGTAAATTCACTCACGCAGTCCCCTTTGGCCATCGCGTGACTAACACTGACAAAATACATATTCTAATAAGCAATGGCAATCGATTATGACGCAATGCGTAAAGTACCGTTTACATAGGGTTTCATCAGGTGACAAACGTGTTTTATTCATTAGCGCATTTATTTTAAATTCAAAACAAATTGTCTTTATCTTCATACGTTGGACATTCATTTAGCTGAAGAGAGCTCCGTAGCCTAGCGGTCGGAAAAAGCAACCGCGACGCCAGAGTAACTCGTTCGAATACTGGTCGGAACGCATTTGCAAAATTTGTAATATTTGTTTGGCTTACATACTACCGTTAGATGGAAAGGTCGTGAAATGCTATAGGCGTTTCGATTTCAGTCTATGAATTTTTGTACATCTTGTAATATTTCAAGTACTAAATAAGTGGAAGAAAATATTATAATTAAAATTCGAACCGAACTATGTTTATGTGATTTTTTAAAAAAATAGACCGTTGATTGAATAAATTATTAGTGACATCACGTGACTGAGCTGTCATCTACGATTTAATGTACATCATTTTCTACTGCACATAAATCTTATAACACATCTTGATAATTTGTCTTAATACAATTAAATCGCAAATGAAATAATGAATAATCAATGTACAGTGTACACTATCCTTATACAACATACCTTCAATGCCTTAGCGGCCTGTTCGTGCGTAGCGTGCGTAATGTCAGTGTCATTGACGGCGAGCAAGCGATCTCCGCGACGTAGCTGTCCCGAGCGCTCAGCGGGGCCCCCGGCTAATAAGAACGACACGTAGATCCCGTGTCCGTCTTCACCTCCCACTATATTAAAGCCGAGGCCCTGAGGCCCCTTTTCTAATTCCACCACGCGGGGCTCGTCAGTGCTATCGGTGACGTCTTCGCGTCGCAGCGAATTTGTGGTACTCGATGTTGGACACGCTAATCAAATGAAAAGTCTTTTAGTTATGGGAATATTGACTATATTATTGACAAGTTTTTCATCAAAAATATTAATTCAACGGTTTAAATGATTTTGTGAAAGTATAGGCACGATAAGACGTTTTTTACATTAAAGGGACAAATATTCATTACCATTAATATTATTTTTCTGCACATATTAAGAATATTTATTTATATCTGTTTTAAAAAATATAACGGTAATACTTAATCATCATTAAAATTAAAAATACTACAACAGAAATTGTTTTCGGATTTCTGACGGCAGAGATAAGATTAGTGAGAGTAATATCTAAGAAACAGATAACAAGGATATATTAGCAAGGCCCATGTTATTTGAGTTACAACAAATTCGAATCATACATTTAATTATGCACTATTTACACGGAAAAAAATCGTCCGTGAACTTCTGATATCTTCTATACGAATATACAGGACAAAAAATTTACAATAACTGATTTATTCAGTTTCCGTTAGGTGTAATGATAGAAACAATATGTTTTTAAGTTCTTTTGGTATTAACGCTGTCAAATAGCTGCTTTGATTTTATTAAATACTAGCTGAACCCCGCAACTTCGTTTACGTTACAAGATTATACACAGACATTTAATTTCTTTTAAGAATAAAAAAAATGATTTCCGATAGAACCATCTTTGACAGATAAGACCAGATTGTATGGGAAAGTATTGTTGTTTTTAGTTTTGAATATTTTTCAACGTTAAAATCTCGACCTCTACGAATATTTAAAAACCAAAATTAGCGAAATCGCTCTAGCCGCTCTCGAGGTTTAGCGAGACTAACGAACAGCAATTCATTTTTATATAATATATATTATATACTATACTATCTTTGACAATTTTATAAACCATTTTTGTTTATGGTCTTGTATATGGGTAAATTCATCGAGTGTACTGGCACGATTTTTATTGATTTATTATATAAAGAAGACTACATTTTGATCCGAGATCTAATCGCTTAATCTATTGCGGAAAACCGTGACAAAATTCGTTGAGGACTTTCGGAGATTAGCTTGTGTTCATAGCCATAAAACATACACAGACAAAAAAGGTAAAAACACTTTATTGTGTTTTATCATTCTTCACTAAGAGAATACAATAGTTGTTCTATAAATTCATTGGATGTACAGACATGCGATTTGTACTCATTTGTGATACGTTTTGTTAAATTTTCGCAAGAATATTAAATGTAAATATCAGATATATGAAGGCCAATTGCATTGTTTGAGTTAAATGACTTACGTGTATTAGCTCTCGACGTTCTGGGTGAAGGTTGTCCGTGCCTAGGTCCCGGGATGAGAACTAATAGAACCCGTTCGCCTGACGCTTTCAGCGCCGCCACGGCATCTTCATGGGTGACGTTGTCCAAATTTACGTCACCTTTCTAAAGAATTTATGAAAATATATAAACTATACGATATTTTTCTTTAATTGTATGTTAAGATATTTATTATTAAGCTCTCAGCTCAGCTTTTCGCTGCGCTTATTAAAGAATATACATTACTTATAACAGAAACAATTTATGTATGTATTTTGTCTATTTTTGTTAACATAGAAACGACTGGTTAATGGATCTTCACTGGTTAACAACAATGTTAAAAAATGTAAGCATGCTAATTTTAATGTATATAAAGAGGAAACCCGACTATAATTTTGTATTTGCCAAGATTATAATAATTATTATTTTGTGTATGCAAAACGAAAGTACTACTTAGATTAAGTTTAAGTGTATACTAATAATAACTTACGGATGTGTTTTTGACCATTAAAAGTTTATCTCCGACCCTTAAACGCCCGTCGCGATGCGCGGCGCCACCTGCCATAATTTTTGTAACGTAGATTCCATTATCGCCGGGTATGTGCTGGTTTCCAAGACCCCCCGCTATACTAAACCCTAACCCTGAACCACCTTTAACAAGTTCTATTTCAACAGCTTCTTCTTTATTCGATATTTGTGACACGCTCAAGTGATCCTCCACCGCCCGACGTTTAACTTTCTACAAAATATATAAAATCAAAAAATGTTAAATTTTTTTAAAAGATACCTTTTCGCGCTTAAATCGCTGAGCCTATTAAGATAAAATTTTGTATGAATATAGTTTGAAACTCCAGGAAGGCTATAGTGTAATGATACTCTAGAATTCAAGTCTTAAACAAGTGAACTAAACAAACTCATATACCTACATGGTATTGCAAATTTATTCTGCTCAACAGATTTAGATGAAATCTGAAGAAATTAGGTTCTAAATTATTTTCAGTACAAGCTAGTATTATGAAACAGCTTATTAGTATATGCAAATTGAGTTATTGACCCTTACCAATCTTACTGTGTTGCCAGCCTTTTTTAATGCGTCTACTGCCTCTGCATGCGTCACGTTCTCCACATTTGTGTCGTTAACCTAAATAGGATAAGAAATTTAAACGTATAATCACTAGCGATAGTTACCCTAGCCCTACAACTATTGCGATTATAAAATATGACTATTAAACTATTTTAACTGAAGGTGTTGAAAATATTATTATAAACTCAATATTGTATTTAAGCTTATACATCCTGACTACCACCAGCATTTCCTTTCGTGTCATTTTTTATGACAGATCGATAGACGACTTGACTTTCTCCCGATGGTGGGCCTCAGCCAAATGACATCATTAATTATTTCATGATATGATGTCAATGTTATTTGCTTTTTTAAGTTCAACGATTAAACGAATCGCGAATTACGTCACAATGTACATTGTACATATACTACGGATAAAGTCTTTTTATTAAATAATTATTCTATGAAAATAGACCAAGGTTACTAGCATAATAACTCGTATTTCAAAATGAATCTAATGTAAATTGGTTTTAGTTCAATTTAAATGAAAGAGTTTGAAAGCTACTAGAATTGACTACAAGTACCATTAGCTTCTACTGAGATATAAAAAATTGAATAAAATTTTAAATAGTTCAGCATACTCGGATGTTATTTTATTTTACATAAAATCAATGCGGGTGAAACCTCTGGTCCCTAAATTCTATTTTTGGAACTCACTTGTAATATAGCGTCATTGATTTGTAACTGGCTAGCCGCGGCCGCTCCACCGGGAATGAGTTTTGTCACGTAAATATGGGGATTATCTGCGACGTGGGGATTGTCAGAGCCGCCAGCGATGCTGAAGCCCAGGCCAGCACCGCCAGCTCGCGAAAGAACTACAGTCATGTACTGATAACCATCATCGCCCATCACAGCACCACCCTCGATTCCATTTACCTGTAACTTTCATACATATAAACCATAGGATTTGGTATTTTTAATTTTAATCGGTCTACTAAAAGACATTTCTATTAAGACGTTAACATCGGTAATTTTTTATTTACATATGTGTTATACATATAAGACGAACATAGCAAGATAAAGTTATTTTTATGTGCAATATTAACATTAACATCATAAGATGTTAGACTACAGTGTTTTTTAAATGTTATAATTTATAATTCTTGACTCTAATATCATAAAATTGAAACAATATTCAATATATATTCCATCAGTACAAATGACTCAATCAATTGATTGTATGCTAAGTGAACAGACCATTTAACACATTACCTATAAATGGTCAATTAATGTTTAAATTTGAAATTTTAGATGCAATATACAATAGATAACAATTTTAAATTATTATGTATTTTATAGTATTTGTTCCTTACATAATCAACAATTATGTATGTATAGATAATAAATAACAAATAATGTTTATTTACCTGCTTCATTTCTGGTGTGGAAACATGAGCCTGTAAGGAAACAATACAATGTTATAATGTTGTCAGCATAAAGTTTACATTCCAGCAATTCGATTATGGAAACATTAACATAGTTATTAATAATAATAATATTTGTTTTAATATTGTCCAAGAAAAGCAAAAAAATCAATTAAATGTCAAACTATTGCATTCCGTTTATAAAAGACCCATAAAATTTTCCTGTACAATTATAGTTAACAATAACATCACTGTTTGAAAATAAGAATTTTAGCCCAGTCTCTAGGGTGATAATTATGGAAGTTATATATAGAAAAATTTCAGCTTTGATAAATAATTTTGCTTTTTAGATATTACTTATACAAATTAAACGCTAAGAAGTATACTTAAGTATGTTTTGTACAGAGATTGCTGCATGCATTTTTGTGTTCAATATAAGTAATACATTATAAAGTATTATTTATGGTATTGTTATTACTGGTAAAATTAACTATGTAAAAAACACTATTATTTATAGATGATATCATGAATGAATGATTATCTCATACAAATATTTTGAATGTACCATACTTTGTTCATGTATGGTTTGTTTGTATTATAATCATATATGAATCATTTGTTTACCTAGTAATTAACCAGTTTTATTAAATAATACTATTTTAACAATTTACATTGAATACAAAATTGACCATGAATATATTTAAACATACATAATATATTATGATTAGGTAAACTTAATAAACAAGTAAACATTGTCATGGCTATTCGGCCAAGTATAATACCATAAACCTACTTACCGTGTCAAGATTAAATAAGGATGACACTTTTCGAAGGAATCCATTATGAGTTTTTTTCTTCCGTCTTTCAGTCATTTTGGTGACCAAGTGTGCATAACCGCCAGAACTTGTATTTTTGCACTACAATATGTACACTGCATGCATTGTTAGTTACACACTTGTGACTGCTGTCAGCACCTTATTGGACGCTCTCCGACATGCACCATTCTTACCTAGAACCCATTTCTAGCTTACACCAAAAAAAAACTATTTATCTTCCAGTCCCTATAATATATCTTGCATTTATTCCCACTGCATAAGCTGATTATCATGTTAGCTCACTTTAAATTAAACCAATCCTTATCTAGAAATTACATGAGCCTAGCCCTTTTTGATAATGATTTTTATTAGAATGTAGGTATGGATATGAAGTTAATTGGGTGTTACTTGTGCTCAATAATAGGATGGTATGAATGTCAAAGCGATGAAGTTTAATGAGAATGTCCGTGTTACGTTATTTAGATGTATGTGTAATAGAGACCACTTTGGCATTATTGAAGAATCTATTACATCGACTTAAGTAGTAACGCGAATTGTTACAAGCAAAACTATCACAGAAGTTTCATTAGTCTCACCAAATGTCTGAAAACGTTCCCAAATTATCAAGAAATTACTAAACGTTTAAAAATAGATTAGTGTACATTATATGGCCTTACTTGCGACGGGTACGAAATAACAGCAGTAGGTAGTGTGAATGTCAAAATTTTATGTGCAATAACATTTCACTGGATATCGTATATGTGCAGTTTTCAATATGCTTTAGTTGTTGTAGCGTTGTTTCGACATTGGCACAGTTATGAAGTTTATCACCACAAATCCACAGCCACAGAACGAACAAACTTTATTATACATATCGCTGAAAACTAGAACCGTGTTGTAGGTTATAAATAGTACTACGAGACGCGAAACACCAACTATCCGCCATTAGCGTTAGCGACTTGTAGTTCGGCTACCTCTATCTACCTTTGTAGACGTCACGTCATCAAGAACTAAAAAGAATGCGTGAAAGAAACCAAACCACCTATACCAAAAATTGATATTAACTTGAATTGCGCTTGCGCCACTGCGCCAAAACTAACTATTACTAATCGATTCACTATCATCCGTAAACTCCAAGTAGTCTAGATGACTCTCAGAAGGTGGCGTTAAAAACAAAATGTTAGTAATAAGTTAAAGAAAACTTTCTAATCTTTTTATGTTGCCTGAGATTTATGTAGAAATATTGAAGCATTTCACAATTCCTAAATTTTTTGTCTTTTTTATATATTAATCAATTATCAATGAAGACATTCTGAATTTAGAAGTTATACATTATATAAAACAAGCATACAACTTAAATGGGCTCAAAAATCTGGAAAATTTGAATGATGTTTCGATTTTTAATATACTTTATTTATATAAAAATTTAAAACTGAACCTTTTGTGTTTTATATAAATAACGTAGATATAGATATATAACTAATATAACATTAATTCTATAAAATAAGTATCCTACATACTCGAAATTTGACTAGAATCTATAGACGTATACTTACATTTAGCCAGATGAAAACAGAACTCCAAATTTTGACCAGGTACTTACCTTTACACTATCCTAGATCTTGGCTAAAATAAAATATATAATAAATACCTTCTTTTCTTCGATATCCGCACTCGGTGATATGATAGTGGTGGGTGGAACCGCGATCTGTTAAAGTAAACAAAAATTAAATATTTTTTTGTCCATCTACTTTTTCCGGATAATCGCCGAAGCTACTGGACCGATTTTGATGGGTTTCCCGCTAATAGATAACTAATTCTATACGGAGTATCTTAGACTACTAGTATATAGCCATAATTTATGTATACATAGTATTAAATAGGGTGAAACTGCGGGACATAATTATTTATTATACGAAATTCTTTTTCTCCTATAATAATACTGATACTCGATCGTGAATGAGTCCGTAGATTCACTGGTCTCTTGGTTTACTATAATATATTATATGTATATATTCGGTAAAGATTATATATATTTTATACAAACCTGGGCGGAGTCCGGTGTGTCGACATTTCTATCAGATTTTCTATTGTCCTGCAGAAAAGCATTCGATACTGATCTGTAATCATTTTCTTCACTTGGGGCCTAGAACGAAGAAACGTGACTATAGTAAGATTACAATTCGTACGAAATGTTATAATTATGTACTAAAATAAAATAAATTGAAAGAGCTGAGCCGATATTATTATATAGGTACTTGGTCGAATTTGTGTTTTATAGCTTTTTGACATTTTTTTAAATGATCTTTTCCCACGCAATCTGACTGTAAACTCAAAATATTAGAAAATGTTACAGATCTTTTTGTTTAAAATCGAGATGACGTGTTTCATTATAAATTTATTACAAGTATTAAAATAATTTTTTATGTAAGAAATATCTGAAATTCGAAAGTAATGCACTGCCAAATAACAAGCGGTATTTAAACAAAACAAAAAACAATGAATACAAACAATGCTAGAGAATTTATAATATCAATAAGTTATAAAAGTTATTAAAATTCCAGGGATTATTCATAAATATCTGTGGAACAATCTTATGAAAAATACTTGTAATACTAAATTTACTTCAATAATGTATCAATAACAATAACTAGTAAAACGTATTTTCAGTAATAATCGACTAACAAGCTAGCATATGTATAAATTTTTTGGAACGTAAATAAAAAATAGTAGTTTAGAATTAGGTTCTTCTAAAATCTGGAATAGGTATATAAAACCTAATACTTAGTTAGTACTTAATTAAATGTTGTATGGAAAGCTTCGTTATTAGTATAGATGCGTACGACTATAAATCTTTTTTCTGTTGGTTTTTAAAACTAACCCGATTTATCTAAAAACTATACTATGCTATATTAGACCAAGGGTGTCCTGCGGAAGGCTTCGGCCTCGGCTTGGACAGCCGCAGGTTAGGTGGATGCCGAAGAGCAGGACCGACACTCACCCGGGTGGGCAAACTATATATCATACCAACAAAGTGTAGAAATACAATTCCATTTACTAGTTACCTATTAATATATGTATTATGTAGCTGCTGAATAAAACTTACTTCGCGTCGGACACCATCCGCTTCCCACTTATTGGCAATTCGTATAGTTTCTGCTGTTTTCTGTTGAATTGATTTGTTGTCATCGAGTAAGGTGAGCTCGTAGAACTCTTGGATATCTGCAATTATTTTAATACTATGTATATTGTAGACGAAACTACTTACATTATTAAAAAGCGGTCATCTCACCTATTTATAGGAAATGTTAATAAGCATTACTTGCAGTGAGGTCTGTGATATTTGTAATAGTGAAAGATAATATGGAAAAACTGTAAAACGATAAAATTAATACTTTCTACAAAAGTAGTTGAGTGTAGAGATTTTGCTCAATAATCGTCGAATCTCGACCATTAGATGATTTTAGAATTCTTTACAATTTTTTATTTGGAATTACTTATATTGAACTGCAAAGATCACGTATAATTGGAAATCGTAATTTACTTATTTCATTAGAATATATCTGTTACAACAAACATAAATCGTCTTATCTCTTGATTTTCCAAAAAGGTCGATTACATATCCATTACCTAATTTTGTTATATGACAGTATATTAATATTAATTTATTCGTAGGATTTACAGATACAATCTTGGTGGCTGGTGATTAAAAATTTAAAAGTAATATACTATACTAATATACTGTATTATCTGTGCGTTCAAATGTCAAGTTACGATCAAGTGTACATTAGAGAAAAATTAAAACCTATACTTAATACTAAAAACGCGGTAGTGTCAGAAACCGCTGGCCCGACTTGAAAGATTCTTTCAGTGTTAAATAGTACATTTATCGAGGAAGGCATAGAGTACATTATATAATTTCAAAAAAATTTGCCATCCTTACTAAAAGTCAAATAGTGTAACATTAGGGGTAAAAAACGGGAGTGCAGCCGTTGCCAAAGTCTAGTTAACTATAATATACAATCTCTTTAACTTAATAGGTACATGAAATAACTTTTTCTCTGGTTTGAAAAAGATTTTGTAAAGTGAAGCCTATTCCTGTGTTGTGTTGTAAGCTGTGATTGTGAAACAGAGGGTAAAACGACCAATGTAGTATTTTAAAATCAAATTATTTAGTACACATTGTGTGTTTAATAACAGTGCCAGTTTAATTGATTACATAGAATTTTTGGAGTATAACAAAGAATACGAATAGACTTTCAAATTTATGGAACTTGTACGATTGTCACGTTGACACGTAATGATTTTCCCCTATCCATTGCGATATACAATCTGTAAACTGAGATTTTCATGTCCCAATCCCATATTTCATTCATTTTTTTAGATTATGATTTAAGACTATTCTGGCGAGATACCTTTATTTAGACCTACAATTGCTTTTGGATTGTAGTGCTTTAAGTAAATCCTGTGTATGTGCCAGTTGGCAAATCGCGTGAGTTGTAAAAATCGATAATGAGAACGGCCAGCGACCCCTTGGGGCTTTTTATTAAAATGTAACAAATCCAACATAATCTCCAAAATGACTGAATTTGTTATTTATATAATTTTACTTTTATTTTATTATGACCATTTATACGTATTTAAAGACGTGATTTATTTGTTGAATGTAGTTTCAAACACAGATATAAGTTAATATGGATTAAAATGAGTGATGATCCAGATGACAATCAGTATTAAATAATTATTAACTACAAATAATAATAGCAGTTATTACACATTCAACCCTACAAGCGAGAAATCTTTAGTTGATCGAGTCCTTGCTTACAGCTGAAATAAGGTAAATCTCTTGCTGGAAGCACAGAAATACTAAAAGACTAGACATCAAGTGCAGCTGACTTTACAATAATGCATTCATGTTGTTATCTTATGAACGTCATTCGTCGAAAGAGCCGGCTTGAAAATCTAAACATAAGTGTCTTTGCCTTATCTCTCATTTCAAACCGAGTCTTCTAAAAAAAGGCACAATCTTAAAAGCCCTCGATCCAATGTGAAGGGTTTGGTCTCATCAGCAGAGTCATTTCAATACATTTGAATTAGACAACAAATACTTTTTCGAGAAACCCTTTTTAGATAATATGGCTTCTGGGCGTTAGACACAGTGTTCAGTCACTGTAGGTGTCTTAAATGACACGCACGAATGAACACATTATCTATTTTGTGATTAATGATGTAGTATACAATGCTTATAACGTTTTCATTAGTTAGGTACTTAAATTTTTTGTCGTTTATAAGCAAAGAAATAATAATATTTATAGCTAATACTTGTGTACTTATGTTATATTTTGTTACCATTTCAATTAAAAATAGCTTAATAATAGACTAGAGACTAGACGGTGACATGAATATCGACTCGGCCTAAAACTTGTAAGAGCTTGTAATATTGAAATACAGCTTTTAGTAATTTTGTTAGTATTAGAAGACATGAAGTCGTAATTAAACATTGTCAAAATTACATCACTATTAAACTTACTAAAACCGTTTACCCAATTTTTAAAAAAATAGATTCAAACTTCCATCTCGTTTTAGGTTATGGGCTAAGTGTTTGAAAAATAACAATAAATATCTATAAATAAGTAAAAAGTTAAACAAAAAATGTAATTGTAAATAAGTTGGACAAAAAACCAATTATTATTGTAAGTAGTTGACGTTAAAACATCGTTGGCCACGAACGTACAATTTGTAATTAACTTGTAGTCGGAATATTTTGTCATGAATTTGTAATAATATCCGTTTGTTATAGATCTTGACAAGTATTTATGTACGTTACCATCATGTGCCTGGTCTTTTCACCCGGTCTGTTTGGCGTTTTTTTTACGATCGGCTGCCTTCCTGACGTCAACTGTCCTTTGAAATGTTTAGCCTGGGATTGGCAGGCAGGGATTTTTACTATTATTATGGATATTACTACTGTGGAAGGATTTTTGGCGAATAGCTCAAGGAGGCCATGGTCTCACGACCGGGCAGGCCTTTATCCAACAAGATCCTCTGACCTTAAGTATTTATACACTCAAATATTAATAATATTTTACAATGAATTAACAGTTCCTCATAATTGTGAAGACTAACAATAGTAATATTACGCGTGCGACCCATTTTGCGGCATTGTTAAATAGTATAACAAAGTTTTGACATTATTAATATTTGGGTTGCTAGCCTTACATGACTTACACATAATTCGCTAGTTATTCTTGATCTCTTAAATGTAATAACAGTGAAATATAAATTATGTACATTATTTTTTAAACACGTAAATAAAAATATGTATAGACTTATTCATTCATACCAAGGATTCACTTGCATAAAGTAATGTAGTGGAACCGATAAAGTAGTGTTAGGCACAATACCGAGCAAACGAAATGTTTTATTGAAATGCTTCATTCGCATAGTACGCCTATTGCTCGAATATAATCCCTCATAATTAATGAATTCCTGTTAACACTGAGTAATTAAAATTTCAATTGGAAATAGTTCAACGAGAACGAACTGTGTCGACAGCTATGAGTATAATGCACATGCTATTGGCAACTATTTGAAAGCAGAAGGAACAAATAGAAACATTGTAGATTTCTTTTATTATTCTGTACACATCGTCCGTTTAGGGGGTGAAAAGAAAGACTGGTCAAAAGAGAAGAATCTAAAAACTTACTGTTTAAAAAAATCTCTTGAAAAGCTACTATAATTTTCCTGTTCAATGAACATCTACAGGTCATCACCTGTATACGTAAATGTTAATTTTCTTCACTTTAAAATATATATTATGTATTGAAAAGAAATCCTAATACGTTTTTAAACAAAATACTTTAACTGTAATCATAAGTTCTATGCAATCTGTAGTTTTATATAAAATATGTTCTATGCGCGATTGCTTCTTGAGATTTGCAGACGGTTTTTTTTCAGGAACGTTTCTCTTAAAATATTCTAAAAAGTATGTGTTACGGAAAAGATATCTTAGAAATTACTCGTTTCGACTGTCAGGCATGGAATTAAGTTCAACTGCTGAACTTATTCGATTCCTTACCTCATCCAAAATAACCTTGTGACCTAAAAGTTGTCACAATGCAAGAGCATCGTTTTCTACAAACATAAATTGTTATTTATCTCGTTTGTATCTTGTTATATATCATTATATTCACCAAATTACCTACGAGGTGATTAGAATTTACAACTGTCTAAATATAATACGGATCACAATAGCAAAGTCGTGGTCAAGAGCAAACAAATTCAAGACCGATAGTGACGCAAAATGTGGTCACGCGCACGTATTGAGTATTTATAGCTAACTGATACAACTATTTATTTAGTTCGTGTTTATAGTAAGTACAACCTAACTAAAGTAACCTACTTTAGGGATTTTATAACACATTCCTACTAATTAACTTGCGTTTGTCGATTTATACTTGCTTGACAAATGAGGAATTATTTACATTTGTGGGTATATAACAGCATTTTATAAATAACAGATGAGCCTCGAAGTGTGCGTGATGAGACTTCCATCTATCAATTTTCTGTATTCTCAAAGCAGATGCCTATGAATAAGTCTATAGTGCATCAATAAATAATGTACCTATTTTAAACTATGGACACATATAATTCGATATTAAAAATGTATGGAAAGCGATAGATCGTTGTTGGATATTTTTATTTTTAACACTAAATATTCATAAGAATAGATTGTTGTTATATTTCACTGTGCTATACTTCACGACCTCTTCATCTACAATCACCTTTTACTGTTTAATGACTTCATCGTAATTTAAAAATACCTACCGTACTTTCAGAAATACGAATATTATGTTTGTAAAAAATTGAAAATATATAAACATATTACACCAGGTGGCAATAAAAAAGGGGGAACTGAATCGGCTCTCAATCCATTAATTTAGATCGACAATCCTGGCTATGATCGCCATTTTAATAATAAAAATGCTTATTTGGATATTAATTATTAAAATTTCATACATACCAAGAAGTGCTTGAAAGAGTCGCGATTTGAATATTCTGATGACCCTTTCGATAGCAAGGCGTAATTGTCTGTCCTGAGGTTTTACGAGTTTGCTGTGGTAGTCTTCAAGCAATTCCAATGCTCGGTGGGCCTCTGTACAAAAAGGAACATGCCTTAATAATTTTTAAAAATATAACTGTTGGAGCAAACAACGGGAAAAGTATCAAATCATAATTCTGGGAAAGTGACCGTGTGACAAATCTGTCTAAGCGTATTAACATATCCTATCAAAGTATTACTTCAACTTTATGTTAGATGATTTCCCGTAACTGATAGTGAGACTTTGGGCAGACGTAGATATTTTTTTATACTATATCAGTCAATGATCAACCTATTTTATTTTCATTTCGAACATTTTTTAAAAATTATCCTATATCTTTGGTACTTTAGCATTTTTACAGTGAAACTTTTATTACATCCCCTCCAACTTTCTCGTGCATCTATTGCATGTCGCGTGACGGTCGGCCGCGAAGTAGGGGTAAACAGAAAGGCGTTCGACAGAGTATTCGACAGAGTAATATAAGCGCCTATGGTTCGCATCAGCTCACCGTGTTGTGTATAGACTATTACTCATGTGTGCCAGTGTTTTACGCTAGTTGTTTGCTTTTTACTTAAATGTCTACAATACCAAAAACGATTCATTTTTTCATGGTTTCCTAAAATCACACAAAAAAATTGGGTAATTCTAGGTTTAATGTGGTTATCCGTTTGTAGCACAAAAGCTAGTAAATGAATGGGCCAATTTTTATACGTTTTTTTATTTATATTTTTTTTGTTTTGGGAGTTACTCAATATTTTCAAAACTTTTTCCTCTATTATTCGATATAGAGGTCCACTGTCCTTATCATAATTCACTTACCACAGAACCAGGAGAGATACAAATAAATCGTTTTTATAATATATATATGTATATTTTATAACATATTTTTAATTAAGCATTATATTAGAGTTTTATACAATATTTTGTTTAAGTAAAAATGATGCGTTTCAGATGTTAACGTTTAAGTTGTTATTAAATTTTCCCAACGGCCAATTAATCGAGCTACTGAACCGTAACTTTAGCTGACCCCAGTGCCTGGGCTTGTGCAATCATTCTATTTTAGTATGTAAGCAGAGTAAAACCTAGAGCTAACAAATAAAATGCAGATTACTAAAATATAAAATATCCACTTTATATTATTCAATTAATTTCTCCTATATCATTCGTAGTCCTTCTAAAATTACTCTATTTTCGACATACTAATAAATATTTTATTCATTAAAATGTAACTTAAAATTAGTTATGTATAAATATTATAAATTTACTAGACTGTAGTCAGTAGCACGATTTTGTTATGAAGTGATTTATTATATTCCCTGAAGTATAAGAGATTTGTGGGCAGTGAAGACATACCGATGTACCTAACGTATTACTATTTCTCACATGCTATTGTTTTCTTGGTGATAATGTATTCATTCAAGCTTCTTCATCAAACGGGCTTTACATAAAAGGTAATCATAAATCCGAAGACATTCTTAATAATACGTCTAATATTATTTCATAGTAGAATTTGCCCCACTTGGTTGAACACATGATTACATGGCCCTTGGCAACCTTCCCATCAACAATAAGACTGTCCCTACAGGCCTTTTTTCTCACCATTTATTGACTTCCAGATATCTACATTAGCAAATAGTAAATATATTCACCTTGCTTCCGAACTGGCATCACGATACCGCCCCCTAACGTAATTTAGTAATACTAATAATACCTATATTTTAGAGAAATACAAATGTTTCACATCGGACAAGCTACTGTCGCGAATAATTTCACATTTTCAATCACAGACGAATACATTTTCCACGGCACATATGGTCCCATAACAAAAACATTTAAAATTATTAAAACGATGCCCTAAATATATTATGCGGCAGTGATCCCGCTTACGAGGGCTGACGAATACTGTTCTTGATGGGATTGGTCGATTTTCAATGTGACGTCATAGGGTGGAAGCATAGACAATATTGTGTACTGGTAAGGGTAGGGGAGAAAATACAGGGGTTGATTGTGTCGCTTCTTTGTAGTTTGTACACGTCATAACGAGAATGGACAACACGAATAGTCAGTGTGTAACTATTATATTATATGAAGAAAATAAAATTTGGAACTGTAACAATTTTAATGACTATTATTTCGTTGCAACAATCAAAACACACACAACACATTAACCACAATATTAGCGATGAAGCGATTTATGGCAAATATATTTTTTAAATTTTCCTCAAGACTCCTAAGACTTCTCGGCAAAACTTTAAAGTTAGAACAAAATACTACGTGCAGATATATATAACTGTAGCGTATGTCGATCGCTGGAAATTTCTTCATTATAATATGTAGAGTCTACAAATAAAACTTATTATTCTGATTCTGTAAACCATTATTATATCGATCAATTCAGATCAATTCAATCAGTTAATTACCAGCAATGAAGTCACTTGAAGTTGAATAAAGTTTTAAAACTGCTACAACAGTTTTACAAAACACTCCAATAAGACATTTTATGTTTAATATTATTATGAAACTCAAACATTCTAACTGTGTGTTTAAAATAACGATATAATTTAGCCAAGTTAGTATTATTGTCAATCCAGTTTAAGCATTAATCATTGAGCTCTTCAGAACGTTCCAGTACAACCTTACTAAGTGATAAATAAGTATTCAAAATACGAATGTGAACGAAGAACATTAGTCATTTTTGTGGACATTAAAAACATATGTTTTATTTAATAACAACTAATTAATTCATTTAATTGATTATTAATTAGAATGTAATTCTTTTTAAACCTTTGCAATTTGACCAGAACCTAAATATATTATTGAAGTAAAACGAATTAGAAACTAACACGTATTGAATACTAAAACTATTGCGCATTAAAATAACATTTCGTTTGTACTTTGCGTATGTAACATTAAAAATGATATATTTGTGTTGTACTTAACCAACCAACAATACAAAATAGAATTATTTTGATCAGTTTTACCTTTAGGGCATTATTTTATATAATCTAATATTCTTTGGATATTGTATATTATACAACTAATTTAATGTGAAAAGACATTACTGTAATTTTAAGATTGATGCCTTATGTGATCTTTTTTTTTCTATAAATTAATTCAACGCCCCTTTTTTAAACAATTTAATTATTAAGTGCAATTCCTGGAACTATTATAAGAACTATTAAGTAACTTTATTTTTGATGTGAAATATATAAATCGAATATCGTTAACTATATTACCGATATACAATTAACTTTATGAAAATAACGTTATGCAGTCCTATCAAATGACAAACTGAAAGTTAAACTGTCAAGCCAATCGCGTTGCCGTCTGTGCAGATGTGCAGTGCTCCTTCATTATCATCTATTCATCTTGCTTTCATCTTTCATCTTTGTTCCAATGGTTCTAAACGGTTGCCTATATACCTTAATTTTCAATTAGTTATTTGAAAAATTGAATTCTTATTCCTACATAATTGCATATATAGGGGTGTGGTGTTAGTGTAAGTGGGTACGATGCCACTTTTTGGGAAAAAAGAGTTTGGAAGAAAATCTAAAAAGGATGCGAAGGAATCCGAAAAACAGCCGTCCATTGAGGACAAGTACGTGGTAAAAGACCTCTTGGGTACAGGTGCCTTCTCCGAGGTGCGTCTGATAGAGAGTAAAGAAAATGGACAGCTGTTCGCTTGCAAAATTATCGATAAGAAGGCTTTAAAGGGCAAAGAAGATTCCCTGGAAAATGAAATAAGAGTTCTCAAAAGATTCAGTGAGAATGCGAAAGGAGAAGGTGCCGAGAAGAAAATGTTTTCACATCCTAATATTGTGCAGCTGCTTGAAACATACGAAGATAAAAATAAGGTTTATCTAGTAATGGAGCTCGTAACAGGTGGCGAATTGTTTGACAGGATCGTTGAAAAGGGATCATATACGGAAAAAGACGCTTCAAATCTTATCAGACAAGTCTTGGAGGCTGTCGATTATATGCATTCTCAGGGAGTCGTGCATAGAGATTTAAAGCCTGAAAATTTGCTTTATTACAGTTCTGATGAAGACAGCAAGATAATGATAAGTGATTTTGGTTTATCCAAAATCGAGGATTCAGGTATAATGGCGACTGCTTGTGGAACACCTGGTTATGTTGCTCCAGAAGTGTTGGCTCAAAAGCCATATGGTAAAGCAGTAGATGTTTGGAGCATAGGTGTGATTTCATACATTTTGCTATGTGGTTACCCACCATTCTATGATGAACAGGATTCAAACTTATTTGCACAAATTCTTAAAGGTGATTTTGAATTTGATTCGCCCTACTGGGATGATATAAGTGAGTCTGCTAAGGATTTTATAAAGCACTTAATGTGCGTGGATGTAGAGAAGAGATACACATGCAGGTTAATAAACATTTATTTTTTAGCTATTACACTAAAAATTGCTTTGGATAAATATCTAATACTTTGAGTTTATTTTAAGTTGTATTGCATAATAAACTTCAATTTGTAGGTATAACATTTTATAAGCAATATGTATTGTTTTGTCCCAGATTTTGTATTTTTTTACATGTATTTCCAAAAAACACATTCTTACTAAAATTATATCCAGGCAAGCTTTGGCTCATCCATGGATTTGTGGCAATGAAGCAAGCAACAAGAACATTCATGGAACTGTATCAGAGCAACTTAAGAAGAACTTTGCTAAATCCCGTTGGAAACAAGCTTACCATGCTACCACAGTTATCCGCCAAATGCAAAAACTGATGATTCTTAACAGCAGTAGCTCAAGTCGCAACACAAATGCTCCAGCAAAGCCTCAAAATCAACAACAGCCATAAACATATTTCATCAATGCAAGTAAGGATACTTAAAAACATTAATTTAAGCTGAGATCTGTTAGCACTTAATTTTTAGTTAACATTTTTTTACTTTAAGTATATTTTTTATTGCAAGCTGAGAAAATTAAATAAACAATGATTTTGTAAGGTAATTGTGGGGCTTAAATTGCAGCCAAATTGCTGTGGGTAGAATTTATTATAGATCTCGGCTGTGTATATAGTTCTGAATATCCAGGACATACGTGACAATCTACTTACACTCATACTTAATAAATTGTAAGATCTGAATAATTGTTATTAATTGTAACTCATTACATTTGCTAGCTGTCTTAGATATGTCTGCCTCAGAAATAAAGCAAATCATTATTAATGGCAGTAACTTCCATAATGTATGACATCATTCTAAAGACTTAATAATTTGGAGTGGCATAGCAATCAACGAAGTATTGGTACATTTATTTGGTATATTTATTTGACTAGTCAGTATATATATATGATACTTATGACTTGAAAAATTATATTACAATTTCTTAATTATAATATACTTCAGTATAACATTCTATAATGTTAGAATCTCATGCTTTAAAATATGTCACTTAATTGATGAAGTCCATGTGAGTGCTTTACATATAAATTGTAATCATAGTTATGTCATAAATTTTAAAGTTAAAAAAATATCTATTATATAGCTAGATTGACTTCTCTTTAGAATTCTGAACTTGTTATAATTATGGTGATAATCATTTTCAGTGTTTAGGATTGTTGCAGTTGTTGTTAATGTAAATTGAAAATGATGTGAAATATTGTTAACTTTAAAGCTTAAGAAATTCTATAATGTTTTCAACAAGAAGGTGCTTCAGAAAGAACATAAAGAAAAGTATAGTTTATAAAATCTTAATATTCAATGGAGGAATGTTGTGAAAACCTAATAGTTATTGCTAGATGATCACGAGACAACTAGAAAATGTTGATGATTGTGTTATATATTATATACTAAAATATTTTATTTTTATTAAATATCTCTTTTTATCGTTAGCTCTTTCTGAATCATCTGTGATTATAATTTAAAATTTTTAAATCACATTATTTTATTTATAATTTATCTTCCCATTTAATTTGTTGAAATTTTATATTAGTAATTTCGTTGCAGAGTTATATACAAGACATATAATGTAAATGATGAGTGTATGTAAGCTCTATATAATTATAATCCTATAAAAAATATATAGCTGTTTAAAAGATATATTATGCTTAATATAGATTGTAAGTTTTACTATTCTAAAACTGAATCCTTCCTATCTTTAGAGAAGATACAAGTTTCAAGTAAATAATATATTCTAATAAAACATATTGCACTGTTGAATTCAATGTTGTCTTATAATACTCTTCTATTTATAAATAGACTTATGCATTTAATGTTTCTATCTATAAGCTGGGCCTAAAGAACATATTCAAGCAATCACAATGAGGAAGGACACATCAGTAGATGAAGTATATTTTAAAATATCTGTCTAAGACTGAAATAAATCTGTATTTATTATTTGAAGATTTATAACATATTTTATTCATATTATTGAATTAAAGCTAGAAAGAAAATATCTAGATGGGTTAGCTCATAACATTGTGATCAGAGTTGTGATAATTAATATTATTATGGCTGCATCTCCAAAATTGTTTGACATACTTCATACCATTCTCCAGTATATGAACGTTTAATGTGAATTTATTACTATTATTATTATTCTTCCTTTCATTCCATTGATATGAACTATGCTTCATGTCTTATTAGGATTACAGCTCTCTCATATTATTTTGAATCATGACGTTATAGATCTTACTAAGGTAGGTGTCTACAATACTAGAATCTCATTTTCTTTGTAATCCTGTATATTTTACTTTTACCCTTGTACGAAAGTACCCAATTTATTTTGTTTATTGAATAATTTGTTCTAGGTGCATATAACCCAAAATCAGATTGCGTCATAAAAATTAGTGACATTCCTTTTGAAACCTATTGGTATTAAAAAAAACATTCCATGACTGTTATGATCATATAACAAAAATTTTAAGTATACTAACATTATAGGCTTACATTGACGTTTTATTTTTTTGCTTGCTGAGTATGATATTTATAAGATGTAAGACGCTTTTGATTGTGACTTAAGGGTAAATATTTTACAATGTCTACGATAATGTCTGAATGTGTGCCATCATTTAAAATTATGCCATAAATTTGAAAATCGATTGTGAATTTGACATATGTTATTATGTACACATGGGTTCCTTGGTATGGTATTTCTTAATAAAAGTTTACTTTTTCTGTAATATTATTTTAATATTTGAGTACTGTATTTCTCAATTATGCATCTATAAATATTATGATTGCACTAGAATTTATACTGCGATTTTAGTGGTATTAAAATCAAATAAATTCCAGGATTAATATGAAATTGTATGGAATAGATTACGACAACGGGAAGTAAATACTTAGTTAATGATATAGCATTTTTTATGTATTATTTTTCAAAAAACTTTAAAATATTGCTGCTGACGTATTACAAATAAAATTAACTAAAATTATTTAATATAGCATCTATAAATACCAATCCTGGGCCGATGAATCTGAAGGTTTTTTATTCTTGCTTTTTTTTTGTTTAGCTTAAGGGAATACTACATTTATGCTTGCTAGAGTCGATGTATTTGAAAGGGTTTTTAACTTAACTCGTTAAAATCGAGTTCAGATAACTTAAATGTATCTAATTATATTTACAAGAAGCTGTTTGCGTACTAACTCTGTTTACTTTATGGCAGATAACCTTTAACATCATTATTATTCATATAGTTTTGTAAGAGATTACGTGTCACTTAACGCTCTGTTACTTATACGACTAAGTTATTAAAAAAATAATGTATAGCTATAAGTATGATTTACTGTAACATTCGTATGCAGGTGTTAGGGGAGCGCCAACGAAAACAAAGACCGGTGGTAATTCTAAAGACACCTTTGATGATGGGACAGAAAATGGATCCTGATTAAAAAAAATATATTTTTAAAACGTTGTATTAGCATTATTTACGCTCCACCATGTTATTACATCTAAATGAAACAATAGTTTCGTAAAAATCACATTAAAAATACGATTTTTTTTAGTCAGTTTCGATTTTTTTCCCGTACCATCATCAAAGGTGTCCATGAGTACCATAATCGGTCTTCGTGTTCGGGAGCAGTCCCCTAACACCCGTTATACTAGTATATTATGGTTCATTTTTGTGTATTATATAATATTATATAAATGTTACATTAACCACTTTAATACATTTAATTGGCTTGCTACAAAATGAGGTATATTAAAGGATTGTACAGTATTTATCGGAAATATGAAATTTATCCAAAACATATAATGGTCTTTGTACATCAATGTCTTATTATTTTCATTATTGAACCAGTTTTAAGCGCCATGTCGTTCGTGTTGACATTATTGTTATTTCTATAATTGACATTTTTTATATATTATTTCACTGCTAAACTGTCAAATTACATTCAAATGATTTCGTGTTCGAGTTTCAAACTTCGAATATTCAAAACAGTTTTATAAGTATTTGCATACGGAAATAGTTCAGTATGTTTATGTTCGTTATATGTTGGTCAAATTTACATGTTACGTTTTAAAAACCTCAACTCAATAACAACATACAGTTCCATAATTGTTTTAGTTTTTATAAATGTTATGTTAAAGTATCAATAACATCCTCCTTAATTTGAATATGTTTTATATTTGATGTGTCTATTATGTTATGTAATTAATAATTATGACGTAGCTTTCGTAGAAAAGATTGTTTAAATATAAAACAATAATTTTATTTGTTATGTAAGTCTAATACAGTGCGCTTTCGTTGTGGTACAAAATAATTCATATCTAGCTTGTTCTGTATGTACTTATTTAATACATAGGATTAAGTACTCGCCTTATGTGTAATATATAACTTGACCCGTTTTCAATGTTGAATATTAAGTAGCCTATAAAATTATACGGTATTCATTCATAACTGGGTGCTTCTTCCTTCAAATTAATCCAAAACTTGTAAACTGCAGATGATTGCGCACAAAGAATTTCACAGCGTCAATAGAATTTCCATTCAGTATCTAATTTCTAACTTTTCGTAAATAAAATCGCGCCTCTTTTTAAAGAGTAGGCGTAAGTTACGGCTTTGCACTTGCCACTGATATAATTTTTCGCTTTCTGTACTCCCATCAATTCTTCCATGCAGTCTCTTGGATTTAAAATAGTCTAAAGGTGGTTTTTCCGTATGCTTTCCTCGATGAGTCTTATCAGTGCCAGCCACTAGTCCTTGATCAAGGTGGAGCGAGATAAAAGATGCCTTTTAGCCGAACTTTTAACTTCACATAAATTATATTTTGGTACTAAGTTTTTCAATTTTCTTTTCGATAAATTTTGCAAATATCGAGTTATAGAATTAATTTATGGAAAGGGTTCCAACAAAATTTGTTTGAGTGATCACTCCTCTTGCTAGTATCTCCGGGTCACCGCTTCATCGACTTCCAACGACTTTACCTCTCAAAGTCGCCTTGTGTACCTATTTGGTTCTCCTACTTGCAATCTCTTCAAGTCCAAACCATTCAAGCATCCTTAATTATATACTAACATTTTATGTGTCATATTATAAGCTTAATATCTTAATGTATTATCTTTGCCATACTTAATTTAAGGCCATAGGAGTTTTATTATTACCTTAATATGTTTGTTTTGCTCTCTTCATATTGTTTATTTTTGATTGTGCCAAAATCATATCACGTTAAAAAAAGAAATGAAGATGCATATTATTGACTAAAAATAGTATTTGTGAGAATAAAACATGGAAACTAATCATTCTGTATAGTTCTTATAAAGTGTTAAATAAAATCCAAGTTCCTTAATTGTAATAAATATGTATTTTCTTTATTTTGTACATTGCTTTTCGTATTTAAGATATTCAATATTTTTTGAAAATTATTGTGTTCGAAATGTAACACGTTTTCTTTAGCACAATAGATGGTAGATTTGGGATATATAAACGAGACAAGTTTCATTTTAGGCTCCTAAAACTTCTATGATCACCGTATTAATTGCAGTTTGTCGACGAAGGAAAGATGTAAGGTGAACTTGCGTAATCAATAATTTACTAGTTTAAATCTGATTGTAGTGATCTTGTGATTTAGATTTTATACTTCTTGTTCTGAACAATCAAAATTTATTAGTAGATATTAGATGTTAGTTCTATTTTCAAAGTCAATGTAAATAAAATGCCAACTTGTTGAATAGTTTTTTATTTCTCTCCCTATCCACATATACTCAATACATATGACGAATTTCTAACTAAATCAAAACACATCGACTTAATTACATTGTAAGATTTGAAGGCTAACAATAGGAAGCTTGACAAATTGTAGATGTAAAATAATAACTTATAAATTACCTATAGAAATCTGTATTCTAAAAATATCCATTATCCTTGAATGAAGTTATTCCCATTGTACAAGAAACATTTATTGAAAAGGGCGAATAAAGAGATCTCTAAAGCCATCTCTACAAATTACTTCGATTCTGATGTTTTTACATTAAAATGTACATATAAGATGTCACGGATATTACATTTAATAAATATTTAAAATATTAACATAAAAGTACATTGATAACATTATAGCCATTTGTTAAAGATTGGAATGTTCATTGAAGTTCTTCCCCTAGAAGTGAAAGTTGCTTCAGGAATTGTGAAGCATTAGGGAGGGTAGTTGATCCGTAAATTATTTTTCTTGATACTCCGTTCACTGCCTGTTGCTGCCAAACATAATATAACAATTTGATAGTTTCAGCATATTTGGTCTAATAATTTAGGAACGTATCGGGAAAAACAAACATTGATTTTTATTATAAAGAAGATTGGCTAGTATTTATACCTATTTAAAGCCAACCAAATGTTGATAATAGTGTCAATGATAAGGTTAACGTCGCATTAAGTGCAGGCGGAAGCCACAGTACTGATAATTCTGCATGAATGAAATCAGATAAGAGGCCGATCGATTTTCTATTACTCTTTCTTATAACACATTGTCCGTACTCTATATTGTGTGAAAATAAAATAGTTAATAATGTGAATTATTCCATTTTTGATTTAAAACAATAAATGATAGTTATAAACAAGGAAATAGAATATAAATAATTACTTTTTTATATAAAGTTATTTTGAATTTGCTCAAGTTTTGTAGATCTAACTTTTTTGGTAATAACATCTCGCTCAACCCACAAGTTGCATGATTTTTATACAAATTATAATACCGTTATTAATAACTTAAAAGATTTTTTAAGTATGCAACCTTTTTTTATACAAAATGTAATATTGAATGGCATTTATAAAATGTGCAAATTATCCTAGATTTTGATGTCATACATACATTATTTTTCTAGCCAGATTTAGAAGGGGGAAAATAGGGAAAAGTAGGATTTTCCTGTGGCGTTATTTTATTATTTATAGTTGCAGGTAAATATCCTATACACTAATTTAATATTCCGGCCACTGAACCACCCTTAATGAAAAATATAGGTGCACTAATGTCTACACATATAGATCCATTAATTGGATGTACCTTAGCGAAGTCGATTAGATTATGATATTCGATGTAGCTCCCGCCTCCGACAATGAAGACAACGGCATCGGAGGGTGGTGCCTGTCGGTGTGCCCGCGAGCGCGCCGCCGCGTCCGTACGGGCGGTGCGGGGGTCCAGCCAGGTTAGTTCTGTGTCACCCGCGTTGCCCAACGCAGCCTCTACAGTGCGACTCACCGGCAATTTCTAATTGGAAGAAAAAAACCAATCAAACATTACCAAAATATCGAAAGACATTCGCAACTTTACCATAATAATACCTACAAGCCTCGCGGTTGGTTAAAAAACCTTGCCGCCAGAGCACCGGGTTCGAGTCCTGGTCGGAACGCAGATACTTTTAAAAATATGTAATTTGTGTTCTGCCTCGGGTACGGGCTGCCTGTGGCCGGGCGAGTGTCAAAAACACAGGCATTTCCAGTATTAAATTTGCTAGGAGTAACTACTAATAATTTATAAGTTCCGTCCGGGTCACGTACCACCGTTCATAGATGGAAAAGTCGAGAAGTGCTTTGCGCGTTTCGACTTCAGTCTATGAAATTACGAATGCTCGAAATAAAAATAAAATAAGGCATTAAAATTGACAAGGCATCTTCTGGAATTCTAGATCTACTGGACTTGGAGCTGTCCATGGGCGACAGAAATCGCTTAATATACTGATACTCGTTTGTCGTCCTATCCCATAAAAAATAAAAATAAAAAAGGTACTTCAGATTTTCCAGCTACTTTCAGATTGTTTAAATTAGTTATTGATAGACCAGGTTCACTTGATAGGTGAAACCTTCAGCCACTTTACATTATGAATTATTCGATTCGCTTTGTATTTTAAATATTGTTCTTGAAAATCTTCCCAGTCATTTAATAATCAATAGTTTGCCAGATATATAAATGTTTGGTACACCAGGTGCGATTCGAAAATGCGATTTATGGCTTTTTGCGGAAAGTGTTCTGCAGCTAGACAGACAGACATATATTTGATCAATGATAATAAGTAAAAGAAATGAAAGGTTGAAATAACATACATGTTTCTTAACGACTAAGTTCTTGACACCTTCCATAACGAACGAGGAACCTTGTGATACAAGTTTGGAGAACATAGATACAGTTTTGGTACCACCGCCTTCATACTGACTTGACATCTTTGTGAAGCTTCTAGAAAATTAATTTTCAAATATTAAAAATGACATATCAATTTGCTTGAACATAAATTACAACTAAGAATCATCTTGGTCACCTCAGTTTCTCATGAAAAAAATCCGCATCAAAATCGGCCCAATCGTTTAGGAGATACAACGCAGACAGACATGCCAAATGCATGTTAAGCCAACAGGTTTAAGATGCATTTATTACGTAGTTAAATAATGACTATTTAATAGAATAGTAATTTCTTTATGAATAAAACAAATTAATATTTTACATATTTACGTTAAACAGTATAATCAAATTATTTCTATTTAAAGAAATGTTATTTAAATATAATTTTTTTAATTAACATTCTTCAATTTTATGCATACTATTTGGGAACACTGTAATCTATTGGGAACATTTGTTCAATTCTAATGTATAATGAATGATGTTAATAAAAAAATATAAGGATTATGAGTACATAATCTACATGTATAGAAGAGGATATTTAAATTTTTATATATGACATCGCTAAACTCAGGATTTATTTGACCGATCATTATGAAAATTAGTAAGTTTATATAATTTTTCACGGAAAAGCTTTAAATGCTATCCCCATAGATGTCAATATCTCATATAACGTACACGAAATTGAGCTGGTCAGATAGTAACATAGAAATCATTTTTTTAATATTCTATGTTTACAAATGAATGTTTTGATTATATCATCGAAAATACTTTAGGGCGTACATATTAAACGCAATAGTGTTGAATTTACATTTCGAACGATTCAGATATTGATTAGTTTTATAATTAACAGATTACTTACTTCAATCGTTTCATATAGGCCATAGACTGTGTGTCACAATTAGCAGCAAGTAGTGCTGTCTCAAACTTCTTATATTCATCGTCGCTAATCTGTGACGTGCAAAGGTAATAAATAATAAAAAGCCGCATTTTGTCCTCTGGCGTGCCGGCTGATTCGTCTGCGATCAGGTCTAGGACTGCCTTGCTCTCTACTGCACTACTTTTACTCATTATCTTCTCTTCCAGTTCAAAGAATGAGTCGAGTCGTCGCGACTTGATAGAGTTCAGTATTGCTAAGATATAAAATTACTTCTTATAAGTTATGGCTGCGTAGTACTTCGTTATACATATTGACATTGTAAAATATTGTTCTTCATACACCTTTTAAATATAGTCTTAATTTTAATAAGGCATTGCTTTATACAGGACTTTTCTTAGATAGAGATTTTGAAATATTGTTTTTACGTTTTCAAAAGCGTGTATTTTTTCCAACTTAATATAAATTATAGATTCTTAGATGTTTCGGATGGAATGTATTTTGCTTATTTATCCCTCATATTTCATTTTCAAAGGGAATATAATATCATTTGTTCCAAAAATATGGCATAAAACTTATTTAAATCTGTTCAGCACATTGACCAATTTTACTGTAAAGCCTGTTATTTTATAAGAAATAGATAAGATATTTATTATGAATGTTGAACACACCTGTAGCAATAGTTGTATGCATATCAATGAGCCGTTTCTTCTCCATGAGCTGCGGCAAAGAGTTCACAGCACTTGTAAGTCTTTGGGTGTTATCACTTACTAAACTGAGTGCAAGATCACTATCCGCATCCAAGCCCATTGAACTCTTTAATTTTTTTACTTCTGCCTCTGAACTCCTACAAATGCAGATCAATTAATTTATTAG
>JAOSYY010000004.1:3132222-3155030 GCA_025727935.1 Hebomoia glaucippe
TATGAATACATTCAATTTGCATAAACCGCATAACATTACTGTTAAAATTACAAGTTGAGACCGTATGTCAGAAGCATCAGATGTTAGAAGGTGAAAGCCGTTGTAGACAGGCTGGTAGACGGATTGTGGAGGTGGTTGTGTTGCATTAAACTCTTCAAGCCTGCCAGTGTCCGCGCGGTGGTGAAAGGTGCTATGTCGCGACACGAAGTGAACGTTGAGCGGATCATGACTGTGATCATGCGGTTATTTCTTTTATGTGCCATTTTTGTAAACGGTTAGTTGATTTTCATGTTATACTTACATATTTACTTAACAGAAATGAGGTTTGAAGTGTTCTCTCCCACGTGACTAATGAACCTTTTTTACCTGTAATTATTATGCAAGTGTTTCAATGTAGGTAGCTTTTTAGTGATTCTTTTCAACAGCACCTATTAGCTTGTAACGTAATTGTTCCGGCGAATGTGCGGTGAAAGCTATTCAAAAGTTACATTCGTAAACGTACGTAACTACGATGAGTGCTGTGCGAATTTGGTTTTGCGAAAGGCTGACACCGTCATTTATCGAAAGGTGTTATTCAATCCATTCTATTATAGTTACTAATTACAATACTCGACGTTTAATTGCTTTAGAAAGTGCCAGAAAGTGCCTATTAGTTCGTCTAACATCCCTTTGATGATATAGGCACCTCTCTCACCTAATTACGATTTGTCGGGCACGTCCTTTCTTTCACTTGACATTGAGACGTGACCGGTTTTATAGAAACGACGATTTTTGACCATCTAGTAGATACCAGATTAAATGTATAATATAAATATGTCATAAGATTTGCCATTTCTTCGAAATCCAATGACGAGTGATGAACAATAGCAATAAAAGGCCTTTGCTATTGTGTACGGAAAACCTTCGTAAGCTTATTTTCTTGACCCTCACGAGTTGAATGTTCGAGAATGATAAGCTTTTGATACGAAAATATGTATATACCCACGTCGAATCGTACGTCAAAGTTACCAACATCGGAGTTATTGTACATGTTTTAAATGTTAAAGTGGACAAGTATAGGCATGTTCTTTGACAGGTTTATTGAACAAGTCTTGCACACACATATTTTAATCATTACTGACCAATACTCGTTACGACTACTAAATTGTCTCGAAATATCTTTGTATTACTATACTTTTAGTTTCATTTAATAGTATTGGGAATTGTTTTTCATACCTATAAAGTGTTAGTTAAATTTCCTAGACTTAACCTAATTATTTATGTACTAATAAATTTTACTCATGCCACATTATTTTCACATTTTATAATTGACATTAAAATATATACGAGTATATCTATGTATAATGTAGCAACTTTTAGCGTAATTTTTTAAAATTATACGCGTGTGTAACGATATTATTAATATACAAATAGTAACAATAAATTATAAATAATAATAATATTATTAAAGTGTGTTTAAATTTCTTTTGTTTTATTATAAAAAACTTAAAATATTTTCGTATTTATTATTCTTTTCGGAACTGTAGAAAATAAATTAAACTTCCAAGATTACGTTATTTATAACTGGTGGCTGGTTTAAAAAAATCCACAATGGTTACAAAACTTTAGTCTATTTCAAGCTATGAATACAGATTAGAAAATGATAAAGACTAGCCGTTGTACGTATGAGGAATTAATAATATAGCAAGTATACTGGTAATATATTGGAATGTCATGGTCTGGGTCGTAGGGTGATATTGTGTAATAGTACATTTAAATACATTATTTGAATTAAATAAAAAGGAGCAACGGAACGAGACTAGGTTTTATTTTCGTCTAAAATGTGTAGGCCATGCCACCAGTGAGGTGCTTGGTAAAATGCTAAAGAGTTAAAACAATAGCGTATTACTGTTCCCGTACTCGAATAAAGGAAGAATTCGTATGGTTTAATATTGTATTACTACTTGTCAGTTCAAATTTAACTTTAAATGTTAAAATTAATTATAAATAGTAGTAACGGTATTAAACAGGAAGGTGGAAAATTAATTTGGTTGACCACTAAATTGTCTCGTTATGTAAAGCATTATAATTGTAATAAGCCAGTAACAACGCAGTTGCATGTCGAAATATTATTATATATTTTGCGTTTTATTACGATGACTGTTAAGAATATATCGATGTTACATTGTAAATAAAATATATTAAATCCTTAAGAATTATCATTAACTTGTGGATCCGACAAATGTCCTGTAAACATATCCTAAATACTAAAATTTCAAACTTATTAAAAAAGTCATTCTCTAGTTTAAATTATAAATTTAAACTATTCTTGAATTCACATAAAAATTTTGTCAAAATCGGTACAGCCGTTTAGGAGTTTAATTACAACCACACATAGAATATTTATATATATAGATTTAGGTGAACCTTAGTTTTTGCTTATTTAAAAGTAGCTTAAACTACATTTATGTCAAAAATGTATACTCGTATGTATTATCGACATATAGTAAAGATTATAACTCTCATAAAGCTTTTATTCCTCATTATGTCTAATAGCAAAAAGGATTTGAAAGATTTGTCCTTTCATTCAAAATAGTAATCATTACATTTCAAAATGTAATAGCTAATTATTAAAAATAATTGGAATGCTTTTACAGTTCAATGCCAAAAAGACAAAGACAAGGAAGCTGTAGAATTTGTCTGTCCGGAGGGAGCGCAAGGCAATGGAAATTTCGCAGATCCTGCGACGTGTAGAAGATTCTATCAAGTACGCACTTTTTAATTACCATCAAAACTTTTAACATTTTAAAACAAAATTCTGGCGAAATGAGTTTTAGTAGTTTTTAAGAATATGAGATTTACGAGCTGCCTGGTTTTCAAGCGATTTAAAAAATAAAGTAAGAATTTAAATAGACACGAGTACAATAAACATGATATCGAAGATGAGGCACAATTATTTTTAATAACTTTTATTCTCTATTATTTAGCTACAGATAATATTCGAAAACGTAACGATAATATTCGAAAAATTCGTATTTGTTAATTTTACCAGGCTTAACTAAAAGTAAATAAATTGGAATGCGGATAAATATTATTGTTGCATAGGGAATTATACAAGTTGATTTAAAGAGCAATAACAGCCCGTAAAATTGGCATTTAATCTAATACCGGTTATTTACCAGATATTGAAACAGGAATCATCTTCTTTATAATAATATAAGCGTTTTAATTATATGTATAAAGAATAATCGTGAGGCGCCATTTATATTTTATGAATTTATCATAAGATCAAATTAGTTTATGACTACTTTGTAAAATGTCAAATGATTATGTTTTTATTATCATTTTTATACTGAATCTAGATTTGCTTTCATTTTTCAATTCAAGGCTTTAAATTCCTGGACATATTTTATCACTATTCATTTATTACTTAATGTTTAAAAATCAGGTAAAATCACGTGCATGTGGTATAGTTTTAAATATTGTTTTTAATGCAAACAAGCTTATACAGTTTTTATCAAGTAAAATTGTCGTTCTGTAAGATATTTCAAAATGGAAAATATGAGAAATTTATATAATTGGTCTTTTTAGTGCGTGGACGGATATCCTTATCTAAATAGATGTCCTTCAGGACTTTATTTTGATGACATCAGTAAATACTGTAACTTCAAATCTGAAGCGAGATGTGGTCCTATTGCTACCAGTAAGTACTCTTTTATAATTGTAATTTAAAAATTTATCTTTAATCAATTACTGTTATCTGCAACGCTATTCACGTCGACAATAGTATGAGATCTGGAATAAAATAGGTATGTCCAATATGTTAATTATGGTAATAAACTATATGTATCGAAGATTTATTCATCCGTTTTCGCATAATTGAGTAATAAATATCCAAACATACAACATTTATATATATAATAATAATATTAGCTAGATTTAATAAGATATAATTTACGAAAATTATTATGCAAAAAGTTATTGGGACGTATTTATGTTTTGTCTTGATTAGTAGGCCACCATTCTGTGGTTCATTAAAAGGCTTTTACGTAAATCAAACTTTTGTAATGGCTGTAATTCTGTGACGATTAATCTTACTACATTCATTAATTATCAAAAACAAATCTTACACTATGGTTAAATATATTGTTATAAATGATTCGCTTTTGACAAGTCAATATGCAAATTTAAGTTAGATCTTATATGGGACGAAGAGAAGATGTTTGTCTATTCAGCTCATGCATAATCTACTCGTGTGATATGGAATAGAGAATGAATCAGATGCTTGCTTGTGTTCCGGTGTAAGCAAGGAAGTGAAACTGCTGAGATGGCACGAATACCAAACACAGGAGAAATACAGCGCATGCCGTAGACACACTGCCTCTGAGCTTTGTTTAACTATTCGTACATACAACATCAAACATTCATCTCCATATGTACCAAGTGCCGTGTGCTCATGTTGAATTATATATAGGTGTAACTTCACGAGTCATTCGTTGGCTCTATGTAAATCGGGCCTATTAAATTATAAATATTGAACATCTGGTGATTGATGAATATTACTGAAATTATATTTGCTTTGAGTGACTAGTAGTGCTTCGCGGTTTCATCCACTTTGATTTTATGTACATACGACGATCATAAGAATGAAGACACAATATATGGGCCCACAAATTATTATGAATATATTTTTTCCGTTATCTTAAAAATAACGCTTCATAAAATATTACAATAAATTAATGTACAGAATGTTATATTGCATTAGTAGCTGAAAAATATGTTACAGTATTAAGATAATTGTAATATAAGTCAGTACATCAAAATCTATGAACAAAATGTTATTGATTTTCGGACTGACGATAGTATAAAATGGATAAAACAAATCTATCGACTAAAGTTAAGAAAAAATATAAAAAATGTATGAATTCGTTTAGAAGAAATACGTACAAGTTTCCGATATACTTTTGTGGACCTAAATTGGCGTTCAAATGTTATCAAAAAATCACACCTTAAACAAAAGTTATTTTTAAGTTGATTTAATTTATTTCTTCTTGTGTATGTGTATGTATATAAATAATTTTTAGCTCCTGCTCCGATCACGGAAGCTCCAATAGATTTAGCGACACGTTGCGACCCAGCAGAATGTCAGTTGCCGTACTGTTTTTGTTCAAAAGATGGCACTCTTATACCTGGCGGCTTCGATCCAGAAGATGTAAGTGAAGAACTTTGTTATTGTTGTTGTAACGATCATTCTAGCAGTTCACGAACGAAATTTATTTAAACATATCACCATTTTAATTACGTAACAATGATTATATTTTCTAACTTGGAACATTAATGTCTGGATAATTTTATGTCATACAAGCAACATTAACATAAAACTTCGTTTGTGTTTTTGTATTACCATTTTGATTGCGATAAGGCTTGGTTAACTTATTACTTGCATACGTGTGAAAGTTACAGCCATATAAAAATCAAATGTTTGTTTCGTCTCTGGCTGCAACATACCGGTACCGGCTAGTTAATAATAATAGTTTATATAAATGTAAATTTTCATTATACGTTTTTGTATTGAAATGCGGTAAATAATGTTATATCACATTGTACACAATTGGTGTTTGAGGTGTTGTTTCAAAATCCGTTATATAATCATAATAGTTTGAGAAACGTGAGCGCATCTTTATGTGCATTATCTTTTTCTCATTAACATTTTCGTATTTATGTTGATTTAAATTTCCAGACGCCGCAAATGATAATGTTAACATTTGACGGTGCGGTCAATTTGAATAATTTCGACTTATACAAGAAAGTTTTCAACGGAAAGTTGCTCAATCCCAACGGTTGCCCGATCCGAGGCACTTTCTTCTTATCTCACGAATACAGGTTAGTTTCAAAGTGTATTAATTTTAATTATTATAGTAAGAACAGACGCAATAATATAATTATTGGTGAAACTATTATATAAGATATTGTTAAGACTCCATATAGCTTTTTACTAAACTTCAAATGAAATAAAAACTACTTCCAAACATCACGTCAATCCATTTTCTACTGATCAGCTTATATCATTCAGTCGCTTCTGTTTTCCCTCCAAAAATAGCTTTTAACATAATTCCGTTCTATTGTCTAAAAGTGCTTGGGCTCCTTTGTGTGAGAACGCGTAACGTAATCGTATAAGAGTGTTCAGTAACACGACACATAAGAGCCGTTAAATTGGTTTATCTCAATGAAGCCGATTAGGCCTTCTTGACACCATTTGCGACGCGATCTTATAGGCTTCGAGGGCTCTTGTTTTACATACAGCTGTTTTTGATTAATGCGAGAAAAGGCAACTCTTTTCTAAAGAAAAGATGGACGTAGAAGATTTATTATCCAATAAGAATAAGAACGATAAATTAAGATTTAATGTCTTTGAATTGTTAGTGGGCACAAATATTTTGAGAAATAACACTGTTACGTAAAGACTGTTTGGAATAAGATAATAGAACCTAATCATAGTGTATAGTTGACTGACTTTTCAAGGTCTTTTTACGAGGGAACATCAATCAGGTGATTATTTCTTGCTTGATGGTAGGTTAATTTTAAAGATGTTTCCTAAGGCTCATTAGACTTTGCTTATGAGTTTATAGCTACTATAAGCGAGGTAAAAATGTAAAAAGTATATCGAGAACTATTTACGAAAGTCTTATAAGTTTTAAGTATTTTTGTTAAAAATATAAAGTATAATTCTATTATAATATTGAAAGTAACGAACTTTTTTGTGCAAAAATGTACCTTCAAGAAAAACACGCGTCAATCCAATACACACCTAATCAGATACGACAGTATAGATTTTGTGCCTGATGTTAAAATGTATTTCGCAAGTCATACTATCACAATTCTGTTATAAATCAGCCAATTTTAGTAAATCAGCTGTACTTACATTGTTGGATAAACGACGCGAACTAAATTGGGATTTATTACGTCTGCAGAGTGAAAATATACTGTTTACGATACGATCCACATTCAAACTTATACTCACTCGCTTTTACAATAATGTTGTTTACACTTAACTCTTATTTTACTTAACTTTATTGTCTCTAATTACTTTATACTGTTATACTTAAACTTTATACCCTGAGCTGTATATATTTTATATGTTTTTTTTTTCAGTAATTACGCAATGATCCAAAAGCTTGCTCATGATGGCCATGAAGTAAGTAATATTTGTTAAGACTATAATCTATTTATAATATATATGTAAATAGATATTATATCAAAATAAGAACTGTTTTATAACTGGATTCCATTATAGATAATTAATCTCATAAGAAGTAATTCAGTTTGTTTTACTTTTTTAGTATTATCATCATAATCGATGTGAGTGACTCCGCGAGGCACTGTTACTATACAATATAAATGACTTTATCTTGGATTGGAATCCCTATAAATTTTAGATTTTCTTTTGTTAAGCTTTTTAGCAAGTCCTTATTTCATCGGATAAATGTCATTTGAATATACAATATCAAAATAAGTCAATCAAATTATTTGCTGGTTCGGTAATTTTCAAATGTCAGACGTTTAGTATTATCGTTACCAAATCAAATAAAAATATTAAAAGAAAATGTTCTTGAAATTTAACGAAAAACCGCCGATAAAAATGTAAAAAGTAAAAGAACATAAATGTATTAATGTCTTAATACATCAAAGTTTTCAATTAATCTCAGATTAAATATATAACGATCGAATAAATTTAATATAAGAATTCGAGTGTTTGATCAAGGTGTAAAACTATATATTTTGAAATATGAAAATGGAATCATTTTCCCCAAGATAAGACTACAGTCCCTCAGGCACCTTCAAAGGTAACGATGGTAACTAAACGGGTGTTTTCAGATAGCCACTGGTACAATATCGCAGCAGCAAGGCTTACAGGACAAAGGTTACGAAGAGTGGGCGGGCGAGATGATCGGAATGCGTGAAATTCTTCGGAAGTTTTCGAACATATCGCGATCCGAGATCGTTGGCGCCCGAGCACCGTTCCTCAAACCGGGAAGAAACACGCAGTTCAAGGTAAGCTGATTTCCGATACGATCAAAATATATGTTCAAACTTACTATACTTGCATTTTAGCTAGTAAGGTTCAATTATTTCTCTGTTTTCTTATTTTCGTATTCTATTGCATATTTAATACAAAGTACGATAAGTGACATTTTTACAACCAACGCTATTTCGTTACTAAACATAATATTATATTTATGTAGATAGTGATATTGTATTATGCAAAATAACCAAAATTACTGTCTGAAAATGCTGTTAAATGACCTAAATATAACGTGGATTTGTGATTATATTGATATCGCACTCAATTTCTGTTATCGGTTTTAATATTTCAATAATTCATTACTCCTTTTGACTTCATTAGTAGATATGTTTGTTTTGCATTGAGTGTGCGACACATCGCTGGCTTTCTGTGATAAATTGATAAATGAGGTGAGGCGCATTTGAAAGTTTCTATTACATACGCATACATAACGTTCATATTGTGAGTAACTAACATTGTTCTGTTTTCCCAATATTTGGAACGTGATAAAATGTTGAAATTAATAAAAATGTATATTTGAACTGAAACGTCTAATGCGACTTCCAACAATGTTGCGTTAAAGGTTTAACGCTGCTGGGGTAGGAGAATAGAAAGAGACAAAGCGAGAACTTAAACTTTTCGTATCTTGAGTTATCATAATCCCATTGCACATCTTACAGATTTCAATATATCTCCACTCGAAAATGATAATTAAAACATGCGATTATTTGTGAATTGTGAGCAATATAAATATTGTTTGTATGTTTGTAAACAATACGATTTCACTAAACATCAATGTCTACCCTTTTCTATTATCATTTCCACAATACAAAGTTTCACTTCTTACGCGCGAAGAGACTCCTCCACGCACTATTTTTTTTTATTTGTTACTTGTAGTGAGCAGACTATATATCGAAGTAACAAGATGCTGAACCACTTAGCTTGACTTTTGTGGGTTTTCCATTTTAAATAAAAGCTTTCCTTCTATATTTAAAGATAATATAAAATGTTACACTTTAAGAGTTTTAGGATAAGTTCCGCTCTAAGCAATATTGAAATGGAATGTTTTTCACTAGGCTGGCACATACTTTATACGTCTTGCAATCCAATAAAAATAAGCAATAAAATATTTTACAAAAAAAAGAATCGTAAATACAGATAAAAATTTGAGATTTTCATCGTTATTTATTGATGTTCTGTAATCTGTTTAACTTTTCGAATATTGTGTGTTTTAAACTGCAGTGGTATATTAAATAATTTGAGACGTTTTTGTTGCTACATTCCATTTTATTAATATACTAGTTCTTCCCAGCGGCGTCGCTCGCGTACATGTAAATTTATCCAATTACTTAGAAGTAAAAATAGACTAATTATAAAATAGATTTTATATTCGTCTACTATATTAATTTTGGAAAAATTATTGAATGTACAGACACAGCCTACTAATGTTTTATTATATTTATAGAGGAATAGGAGGAAGATTTTTAAGTGCGGATAACTTTTCCATGACATCGAATTTGAATGAACCAAAGACTGTTATACTCCGACACCTTATTCTACCGGTGAAGACCGCGACACAATCCTATAAGTACTTACGGAGATTAGGCTGTACAGTTATATACATACAAGCAATTTTTTGTGTTCTATTGTTCTTTTTTAACCAACAATCACTTTTACAATTCATTGAATTTACAGACACACGGCTTGTACTTAATTTTATACATATATATAGAATATTCTATTGCTTTGTGTGTAAATAGGTATTATAATAGTAGGTTTAACTTCTAGTTTTAATTTACCCCACAGGTGTTAGAAGATTTCGGGTATATTTACGATAGTTCGGTGGGCGTGCCGCCGCTACCAATTCCGGTGTGGCCATACACTCTTGATTATAAAATCGCACATGAATGCAAGTCTGGTACATGTCCAACTAAATCTTTCCCTGGTGAGTTGATTCTAAAGCTATTTTGACACGTGACGTTTTATTCATTAGCATTTTGATTAGCTTACTTGAACAATATTATTCAATATTGGTGATGAAGTGAAAAGTGAAAAGTAGCTTTAGTTACATCTTAAGAGAATAGCTATTTTTCGGTTTAAGTCCCGACAAAATCCGTTTAGTCGTTTCGGAGATTGGCCAGGATATAGATATATTGATTTTCTGTTATAGGTTCCATAATATATATACATACATTAATAAAAAAACTGTCTTTTTGGTGTAAGGTCACACGTCAATTTTGTTTATGTATAGATTTCTAAGTTTGAATTATCGTGAAATATAAATATAAAACTTGTGCCGTATTTAGAATGTTTTCGTAATATTCCGAGCATACTGAATCAGTGAATCAAGATCATTGTATCTAGGTCACGAGTGACAACGTTGACCTATGGCGGAACTGCTGAGTTTTTTTAAATCTATCTAATTTTGTATCTAGGTCTGTGGGAGGTACCATTTAACGCCCATTATGTGGAAAGCTACGAAGGCGGACATTGTCCTTATTTGGATCAATGTGTTCTTCATAACCACGACGCTGATGATGTAAGTTTATTTTACATCTATTAATTCTATTGACAAAATGTGCAGTAACCGTATATGTTTTTAAGTCTCGTCATTATTCATTGAAACGAAAATCATCCTAGTTTATAAATGCCGTTTAATTATAGTTTTACGAGATTTCACTAATGGCTATATTTGCTTAGAATGCGAATAAAAATCCCTCTTCGTAGCCTAACTAATTAATTACATAACTGAAAACATTATATTTTAAATGATTTTCAAAATTATAATTCTTAATGATATTAAAGCGCAGATCGTTCCAATGAATTTTTATATTACGACAGTCGAAGTACTTTGATTACTCAGACGGTATTGGTATTTGTTTTATAATATTTGTTCTAGTATCGATTCTAAAACCTGTCGACCTTGTTAAAACTCATTAAAGTTCTTAACGTGTTTTGATGTTTATTTTTAAAAATAGCTAATGCCCGCAGCTTCAGTCGCGTTCATGTCGATTACGTTAATCGCTTCTAGTTGTCTATCATATTATATTTGGATTAAATTATTGAATCAATAGACACGCAATTTCTACTATTATATATATATACACATGATTAATAAAAAATATATTTAAATGCTTATATTTAATTATATTATAAAAAACTTCTGTCCTTAACATTGAATTTGAGTGAAAGTACCCATTAGTCTGTACATATAGACAGACAAACAGACAAGAAAAGTATGAAACACTTTTTGTGTTCTACCGTTCTTTTGTAATCTCCCAAAATCGTTGATGCATTACTTTATTTAATCTACAGCCATATGATTTCTACTGTCTTACTATACTCGTATGTTTATTAACTATTCTATTCCATTTTGACTATTTATAGATAAATTATATATATACGGTTGAAAATCGCGACTTGGTCCGCGCTGACATTAGAATTAAGTCTTTTCCTGTGATGAAACACTAATTAATTACATTTGATTGAATAACAAATTAGCAAAAATTCACTTTTATGATATTAGAACATATGTACAATTTCGGTGTACAAATCATATTAAATAGTGTTGTGGTTGTATTAAATACGGGGAATTCTCAATGAGTTCAAATGATCAGGTACTGGATTGGCTCCAAGAAGACTTCAGCCGCTACTATGAACAGAACCGCGCACCTTACATGATGCCGTTCCACACGAATTGGTTCCAAATTAAGGAACTGGAACGAGGCTTGCACAAATTCCTACAGTGGGTCAGTAAACAGTAAGTGTTGTAGCTATATTTGATACTAACAAGCTGAGGGGCAGTTTTATTTTCACCGATTTTATGCACTCACAATGATAAAATATAAGTAGCCTGTGTGACTTCCTATAAAATTATCCGTCATTTAAAGTGAAACTTGGTTCAGCTGTTGTGGAGATTAGCGACAGAGAGATAGACAGGTAGACAACTGCTATAATAACGACTTTTATATATTATATTAGCTGACCCAGAAAAATTCGCTTTGCCAAATAAATATATTGCGATTAAAAAGTAGGGATTGATTTTAGAGGGGTGAAAAGTTAGGGTTGTATGTATTTCTATATACTGTATCATCAAAAATAAAAGTAAAAAAAATCATCTAAAAATAAAAAAAAACATAGGGCTGGTCAATCTTGATCACTTAGGGCTATGTAAAATAGATAGTAGCTGATTCTCAGACTTATTGAATATGCATGTAAAATTTTATAAAATTCGGTCAAAACGTTTCAAAGGAGTATGGTAACTAACATTGCGCCACGAGAATTTTATATGTATACTAGCTGACCCAGCAATTTACTTTTGCCACATAAATATATCGCGATTTAAAAATAGGGGTTGATGGTAGAGGGGAGAAATTTGGGTTTATATGTATTTTTATACGTTGTAACATAAAAAAATAAAAATTTAGTCCAAAAAATAAAAATTTAGGGGAAGACCACCCTTAACATTTTGGGGATGAAAAATAGATGTTGTCCGATTCTCAGATCTACTGAATGTGCTTATAAAATTTCACGAAAACCGGTCGAGCCATTTTGGAGGAGTAGAATTACAAACACCGTGACACGAGAATTTTATATATTAGATAAGATTAAAAAAACTTATATTACAGACTTTTCAGGTGTAAATATAATTGTACAGATGTACATTTCAGGTATGACAATGTCTATCGGTTCTCATTCGTTTTATGACAGTCTTCGATTGACGAACTACAGCTCACTTAATGAATACCTCGGCGATAATAGGATTTATCTTTATTTAGATTTTTTGGAAATTCATCGACTGAAATCCAAGTTTGACTAACTCTCCTCCCATGAACGGATTATGATACTAAAATGAATCTTGATCAATGATATGTTACGTCAAGACATTTATAAATAAATAGTGCGATATGCATCGAATCGATGATGATTGTATTGCAAGATTTTAGCACACACCAATGTTTATAGAAGCCCAGTGAATTAATTCAAGAAGGGGTTTTAATTGTAGGTAGTCGATCTTTTTGTATTTTATCTCTTAATTACATTTAAAAGTACGTATCTAAATCTTAGTAAGTTATGTGCCCACTGATGCGGGTGGGTTTAGTCGAGAAATGTTGATTACTTATAGACACCAAATACTATCCTTCTGTAGCCCGAACCATCTGTAAGAAATAATTATGTACTTTTTTTTAATTAATAATTAAATTAATGTTATTATTTATTCATTTTAAAATTACATGTTACTATAAAAATACGCTGATGTAAAACAAAAATATTTATTAATAAGATATTATTAAAAAACAGTAATCGTCAAATTTCCTGTTATTGACGTCCGTCAGCCTTCTATTAACGCAACAGGAAAATAGGCTTACGATTATAAATAAAAAATCAGCAATTTTCTATCAAGTGGATCAATAAAGAAAAATATTGCCCTTTCAATGATTACTCTCGTCAGAATACAAAAAATAATCCCCTTTGCAATTCAGCGGAATAAGGGATAAGTCTAGTAATAGAAAGTGGCAAATTGAAGCCTTAGCTCGGGAAAGGAAAATAACTTTATTATAATACCGCGCTGGATATTTTATTAACACTCAATAAGATTCTACAATTTTATGTTTTTACCCCAATACCATACGAAGTGGGTTGATAACAATTTTCGAGCCTAACTTGTAAATGTACACGTTTGTATGCGTGTTCTGTTTGACCTTCAAGAATCCTAAATATAGTTCATGAATTTAGAGCGCCTCTACAAGTTATATGTTATACAATATTTTCTCCTTAAGATGAGACATCTTTCGTAATCGTTACTGCTCAAAAATCCTTTAAAGATATTATAGAACTGGTTTTTGCCAGTGGCTTTTGGTCTTCGTGGTTTAAATCTAACTACTTATGACCGTATTTACTTAGGCTGTGTTACGGTCTGAGATACGCTTATTTCATTTGCGAAAACTACGACAAGATGTTGAGTAGTTTCGGGGATTAGCCTAAACATACAGAAGATAGATAAAAAAGGTACAAAACACTTTTTGTGTTTTATCGCTTTTTTTGCGGTAGGAAGGCAAAAGAGCGTACCGTTTACTTATGATAAGCGACTCCTGTTTCCCATGGCTGCCTCCAAGATCAGGTGATCTAGAAGACGCGTTATCAACCTTATAACCTTAGCCACCATTAATTTGTCATTTTTAGTGACTTTCATCATCACCATTTGTCATTTTTAGTGACGTTCTGCTGCCGGCGTTAATTTATTTTTATTTCGAGTATTCGGAAATGCATAGACTGAAATCGAAACGCGTACAGCACTTTACGACTTTTCCATCTATGAACTCTTGCTTTGTTCTATCCGCCCACAATAATTTTTGTATTCATTGAAGGCACTTGCTTTCTACCGATTGATTATATGTAATATATCCCTATATAGATTTCTAACATAGCTAGGTTATTAAAAAATAGAAAATCTGCCGGCTTCTAACTTGCCGTATTTGAAAAGAAGAGTGAATAGGCTCATAGCCCAGATTACCCCATAGGCCACTTTCTCACTTACCACTATGTGAAACGTGGTCAAACGCTTGGGCTATTGAAAATTAAAAAAATCTATAAGTTGAGAGAGGACCGTACAGTAAACAACATTGTTCGAACAAAGAAAACATTTTTATATAACATTGGAATCGTTTCACTGTTTGAACAGACAACGTTGTCAAAATTGATTTTATGTAATTACACGCTGTAATAACCTGATTAATCTGTAGACACGGTGGCATCTGAATATCCTTTATTTGATTTTCCATTAATAACACTCTTATCATAAAGTATGGAAGAGGACAAGCGCACCTGCAACCTTATTTTGAAACGAATACTTACAATTCAGTTTCAATTTACTTAATACTAGTTTTTGCCCGTGGCTTCGTTTGGGTTCTTGTCGATTTCGTCAATGCTGATGTGACTCAGATGGATCTACTTACAATTTTTGACGATATCTCCAGTATTGTGATGCTATGTCAATGCTGATCAAAATTTTGATTATACCTTTATAGTACCAGTGGAGGATTTTCAGTCTTTGCCGCCCTAGGGCCAGGCCATGTAGTATAATATATGCTCGAGCTTTTAGAATATTTACGTATTTTGATTTGAAGCCTGGGCCTCTTGGGCCTTAGGGTAAATTCACTACTGCTCCTTACAAAAAATCACTATTCTATAATGACTTATGCATAATGCCGGCTAATATAATCTAATATATAAAATTCACGTGTCACATGTTCGTTCCCATACTCCTCTGAAACGGCTCAACCGATACTTGTGAAATTTCATATGCATATTCAGTAGGTCTGAGAATCAGTTACTATCTATTTTTATACCCCTAAGTGGTAAGGGTTGTACACCCTTAATTTTATTTTAATTTTACGACAAAAATTTTTCTTTTTATTTTTTTATGACACAGCATATAAAAATACAAAGAATCCCAAATTTTCACCCCTCTTCAATCAATCCCCATTTTTTAATCGAAATATATTTATGTGGCAAAACGACGTTTCCTGGGCCAGCTAGTACATTTATAATCTTACGATGTCATATATCTATTTCAGACCAGACGTTTGGTTCGTGACAGTAACACAAGCTCTTACTTGGATGACTGAGCCGCGATCCGTGAAATCGCTGAACAACTACGAGGCGTGGAGGTGTGACAAGAAAGACCTTCCGCCGGCGCCTTGCAATTTATCCAACAAGTGCGCTCTCTCCTTCAAGCACCCAGATACTAACTTCACTGACACGCGATACATGGAGACTTGCACCGAATGCCCCAATCAGTAAGTCAAATATACAAATTTTGCCGTCTTCAAAAACTGCTTCGTTACTTGGATTGAATATAGATACAATAATTTTACAGAAACATCTGTCAAAATATAAAAATGTTTTTGTGTCCATAATTAACCTTTAAACATAACGACAATTGTATAATTTATTCAAATTTACCTGAAGTATAGTCGCAATACGTTAAAATGAAACTATTTTGGATACAGTTATCGTTAACTTGATATTGCTAGATTGAACGACTTTTCATGCAAAGCAGCGATATAAACTAATATTTAAGAGCCTAATTCTAAGTCGTGACTTAAATTTGTTTCTGGTTTAACTCTAATTAACTTTTTGGTAAGACAAAAGGATTTTTAAAATGAAAGTGCATTGCCAATGGCTTGGAGCGAACTGAATTTATTATCCAAAAGCATTTTTAAAAGTGAAACTATAATATAAGGTCCCTTCTGAGAATTCCTTACACTACTTAAGCCTAATACACCTAGTACCGTAGGGTAACTACTACATAACTCCCCTTTCATTAAAAATATTTCATAAGGCTAAAGCGTGTTTTAACGTGTAAATATGTAAAGCTGTATCTAATATATAAACTGTACATTTTAATTTACATACATAATTTAATTAATATAATCTCGGAAGCCTCTCCTAAAAATGTTATTACAAAATTAATGTGCGTATTTTGATTCTAAATTTGTAATACAATTTATTAAACTTTCATTTATAAACAATTAAACACATATTAAAACAGGCTTTAGTAGTTACAAATTAGGTTTGTCACAATGTTTATGAATATTGGGGTACAAGTTGACAAATCGGTTTTTACAGAAACTTTATAATGATACTAACAATGGAATACTGTCCTAAGATTATTTTTTTTTTTCAAATAATATTACGAGTACGGAACGCATAACAATGGTAAAACGCAATATGGGCTCTAATTGTGATGTTACTATTATAGCTTAAGTTAAAAATATTATTTAATTTTCCTCTCAATTATGCCGTACAAAGTTGAGACATTTAACTCGATAATACTGTTAATATGAACGATACCGCTTTGCGTACGTGAGCAAGTTACAGTTAACAAGATTGCATTAACTAATATTTCAATACCCATTTAGGCCCTCTTGATTTGTAAAATAATTGTTATACAATAATAATTGATTTAATGTATTCTTAGGTTATTTTATGAAGAAAACTCAATGGCTCTTGATATAGATATCGAGGGTCATTAAGTATTCTTCATATAAAAGTTTAACGATTATTATTTTTATTATGTTCAATACATACTATTTTTTTCATTACCAACATATTTATGATATGATTTAACGCTACCTACTGCATAAATTTGCATAGATATGTTTTTGAATGTAGGTAAACTATATCATCAGATAAATTATAAAGAACTTCGTCGTCTCGTGTGTATATATACATGTATTAATTCGGTAATGTATATGAAAATTAGACCAGAACTGACCCAGAAAGCTCATCTGTGCGTTCATATGAAGTAATTCATTAAATTATAAAATATCAATTTTGGCCAAATTATTCCGAGAAAGTGTTATTAAATTTATGTTCAGACTAGCCAAGTGGATAGATTAAAAAATGATTTGCAATATGTGAAAATTTAATTATAAAACATTAATATAGCTTTACTAAATGAATGCTGTACTTAATGAAAATTTTATCTGTTATTGGATTTTCATTTTCGCACTTCAATTGAACTCAATAAGCCCACAGTGCACAACTGTAAACGGAACAAACATCGAAACGAATTACGTAACGTTACCGTCAGTCCGTTTATATTTTTTATACTGTTTTACATCGAGCCTGCGGGCATTGCATGTGAGGGATAATTCTCCTGTAAAAGAAACGAGAAACTGTATTTTTGCGATTTTTTAAACCAGTTAACTAACGGTTGGCTATTTTGTACTACTCTTGTAAGATCGAAGTTGCAATTTTTGGTTGTATTACAGATGAGCATGTATATTACTTAATGATACCTCTCGCACGGTATATCACAAGACCAACAACATTGTGTTTCATTTATAATATCATGAAAATTGTAATAACATACACTGTAACGGATTATACACGCGATTCATTATATAATTTTGTAACCAATCGTGTAATAGCAAAATTATATAATAAATCATACGTATAATCTGTTAGCGTTTTTTAATTGAATGTTTCTCGAGTAATAGACAACAATAATGAAAACTGCGAGTAGACACGTGAAATATCCCAGGTTGTAACATTGTACATTGTATATTAATTTCTGTTTACGTAATTTCAATTTCTTACGTTGATTAGTTATCATGATAAGATATCCTCGTATTGGTTTGCAGAAACAGTTTATAAATTTCAACTTTATTTATCTTTAACGTACTTTCAGATACCCTTGGCTGGGTGACTCGGGCGGAACTGGAATACCTGGCAAAGACAACTACATACCCGATAACCTCAAGCGAAAGTAATATAATCTATTTTAACCTAGACGAACAGATGACAGACTATTTGTCTATCCACTTTTATTTAATAAAGCACATTTTTGCCTTCCGCGAAATATGAAACAATTTTGTATAAAGTATCCAACCATTATGATTTAAACTTCCTTTACAACAATTTTAGAGTCTCACAGAATTTGGTAACTTAATTTTTGACAATCTTCAAAACATTTCCTTTCTTGTTTAACTTGGCTTTCATTATTAAAGCTATGATTGATTATGATCGTCTGTCATCTGTTGTCATATTTTAATCTAAGTATTCATTTTGTTTTAACATAATAATTGGAAATTATATTTAATTATTGTGTTTTAATATAATGGATATATTGTGTTGTGTATAAGTGTTGTGTAGCAGTGACTAGTCATTGCACTGTATATTAAGTTTTTGATTTTGTATAATACTCAAGAACCCATTCCTCACTATTTAATCAGTTATGTAGACGATAAGTAATAATTTACTTAGATTCTTAGTGGAGATGATTGATAGTAATGAAACCTCCAAAGGGACTACCTACACAGATTAATATATGTTATATTAAAGTCGTTTTGTCCAGATAATTGTGTAAAATTTAAATAAATATTATTTTGACGTTTGATCTTTTCGATTCTCTTCACATTATTAATTTATTGTTGGTGCTATACATTCTTATCTAAGACGTATTTAAATTTGTTAAGAAGTGAGGATAAGGTAATGTCGTCCATAAAATAATAAATTAATAACCAAAATTTTTGTTTTTCATTACCAGAAATAATTTAAAAACATTCCCATGACATATTTAGTTGCAAAATATTTTAATAAATAAATTTATAATACGAAACTCTTCATCTGAATGTGCAATTTGCTCTAAAATTAATGAAGTTTCATTAACGCTTGGCGCGGAAATTGTTGCCCGCATTGTACAACGAATATTATGAAATAAACAATGCAAAAAGTTCACGTTTGAGATCAGATGTCGGAGATTTAATTTGAGATTGCGTCGCGCGAGGGCCTGGCGCAAACTTTCACCGGAATATTCGACTTTGTAAGCTTTTACAAATGGATTTTATCTTACACAACCTATTGATATCACATCATTCTATCACCTTACATTATAAATTTGTATTTAGAATTCGTTTAGCTAGAGATATCTTATTCATGTCACAAGTAAAGCTTAAAAGCCGTGCTATAAAAATAATTTTCTTTGAGTGACACTTCTACAGAATGTATCGTTATATTAGTTAAAAGTTGTAGTAAATTTTTCAAACTATATTTAGTCATGCACCTCCTAATGTATACCCATGCATAATGCCTATGCATATGAGTTTTATATTAGTAATACTACTAGCTTTTATTCACGATTTGTCTTTTTAATACTATAATTGTCTAGGTTGGCCAGCGTGACATACACAAACGAAATTTACTTACGAATTTATTAGGATATTTTAATTTGCATAAAATAAAAAAAAACTGTATATATAGCTATACAGGGTGTTAGAGAACTACTCCCGAAAACGAAGACACATGATAGTATTGATAACACGTTTGATGATGTGACGGAAAAAATATTGAGCCTGATTAAAAAAAAAAACATATTTTTAAATCGATTTATTAGCGTTATTTACGCTCCATGTTGTAAGAACACCTAAATGTACTTTTATAAAAAATACATTACTTTACTGAAAAAAGAACTAGCAATGAAGTTGATAACTAAAACAGCTGGACTAACATGATGGAGCGAAATAACGCTAACAAAACGTTTTAAAATATGATTATTTTTAGTCATGATCGATGTTTTTTTCGTACGATCATCAAAGGTGTCATGTGTACTGTCTTCGTTTTCGGGAGCGGTTCCTTAACACAAGTCCTTACTATCCCATTAAAGCAATAAGTTATTGAGAGCAATCTACTCGGGGTATTGAAAATCTAATTGAAAAATGGCAATGATTAAAAAGACTAAGAAAACATACACAGTATGTGTTTGTTTCTAGATTGACTGTTTAAAAAAAGCAAGCTGTCTTATACTTGACGAATATTAAATAATCAGAAGTTTCAGTAAAACATACATTTTTACATAACTAAGATTGAAAAATTTCGTTGGAATTTTTCATTATGCTCGTTGGCGACATGACTCTAATAAGAAGGATTTTTAATTTCTTTTAGCAGTATTAATGCACAAATTTAACTATGTAATGTGAGAGTGTACTCGATTTAATATTTATAAAAATAAAGTGATGTTATGGCGTCAGTGACCTGCTTTATATCTAAGATCATTACATCCCCTCTCGAGTAGACACTCGCAATAAACGTCCCTAAATAAATATCAACACAGGTACGTGGTTGTGGTATATCCTTAATAAGGTCCAGAGATATTTCCACAGCAACTCACATAACGGCGCCCCCGAGCTTGCAGGAGAGCTTCATAAAATATAATAAGACTATTACGCGCGTGATGAAAACAGGGTGGCAGTGTACCTTTATGAATATACATATTGTTGTTTTAATTTTATAATTATCTGGTTGAAACTACTACTTTCTCCCTGCACATATGGTAGTATGTAGAAACTAGATTTATTTGCAGAATTATTATCTATACTTGAGATTTGCTAGAAGTCAACGTTCTCTAAATTTTAAAGTGAGTTTTGCTCATTTTTCCTATAAATTTAGCGTTCTGCACTTGTTCTCCTAATTAATCGCGCAAATGTTACACTCCTCACCACAAACGATATCATTAAAAATAATTCCATAAATAACGCTTCAAGCATTCATTATGTAGATTGTTATAGCATTAGTGATAATGGTATATATGGCATATTACATTAAGAGGTTGCAGAAGTTTCAACTTTCACAATTCGCAAACGTCGTGCCTGTGTGAACATTCACAAGTAAACGTGAATTCAGTATAATTTTGTAAGTTTTGGAACCTTGGATATAACTAGTTAGTTCCTTTGAACCATATTACACATTTTGACGAGAAACAGCATAACTTACACAATTTCTCTGATTAATAAAGTTGTAGGGATCAATAAGACAGAACGTTTGCCAACAAATTGGTATTGCTAGGGCTGTGATGTATAAAACTCTTCTCCCCCGATGTTATCACGGTGCGTAGTTACGTAAATAAATCTCTTATCGCTTCTTATTATATCCTTTTGTTATTAACTTACTACAATAACAAGTTAATCAGGATCGATCAGAATAAGTCCACTCATTATTTTTCCTTATCAACGCAGACGATGAGATAAAAGCCGGGGTTTATTCTTATGGACGACATTTTTATGTTACCAGAATAGAGAAATAACGAACTCATAAATGTGAATCCGACGATAAACAAAGTGTAGCCGACGAGATAAGAGTCTGCGAAGTAATATTACATACTCTGGTAATATCACTGCGGGGCTGGCGTTACAGTTTCGCACATATCTATATTGTAATAACATGCATTTCGCGAACTTTAAGGGTACATATTATATTGGGAACAAGTTTCTTTACGAGTCTCTTATCTCAGCTAGAATTGTTATTGTATTTATTTATAAAATATTACTTGTTATAAGATTCTGTTTGAGCTTCGTCTCGTTATGTATGAAAATTTACATAGCCTTATTGCGTAATTTTATATCGTATGTGGGCAGATGAGATTTACTTTGATGTTAGTATCATCATTAGCATGTTCAGCTCGTCCAGTGTGTCAAAGGCGATGTTGCTAATTTTAAAACAAAAGCGAATACTTCGTACCTCGATCGAAATCGCTAGCTATCAGTGATGAAAGTATAATTTTCAATAACATTTTAAGTGAAGGCAAAATATTTTATATTCGTTGAAGTTTGAATTATCGCATTTTAATGTTTAATTCGGTAATGTTCTCGCTTGTATTAAAATTGGATATGTTCTCCATTAACAATTATTGCGCTTCATAACATCCCTGACATGCAAGTATTTCAGCATAGTTGCAAACTTTACGAGAGCAGATTGTTACCTTGCTATGTAATCACATAGTAAAGTACGTGCAGGTTTCATCTGGAATTTTAATGGCTTTTTCGCTACAAGGCATACACCAGGTTGGAGGAAGAACGTAATAAGAATTTTGAAGTTTATATACTTTACAGTAGCTCATGAAATCCATTATTAAAGTAATGTTTTGTACCTACTACATTTTTTAATTAACACTTCACTACTGTTTCCAGCTACAGTGCCAAACTAAGCCAGTGCGGTGTCTGTAGTAACTTCTTAAAAAGGGCCTCATACTGCATTAATGACGGTTATCAGGTCAGGAAAGTGTTTGTGCGAAGCCCTTAGCATTTGCTACTCTTGTTTCTGGGCTAATACGGTACTGTCAAGACAATAAATAATTCTAACGGTTAGATATATTATGATATAAACTTTATTACAAAACATGACAAATGTGGAAAGTAGCATATTTGTGGTTATGTTAACAGTAAGTCGTAAGTAATTTAAAATTAGTAACATAATTAATTTTTTT
>JAOSYY010000004.1:3159652-3184653 GCA_025727935.1 Hebomoia glaucippe
TTATGAAACTATCGTTTCATTTAGCTGTACTTACAAGATGGAGCGTAAATAATGCTAATAAAAAGTGTTAAAAATATTCATTTTTTTTTTGAGCATCGAATTTTTCCATCCCTTCATCGAAGGTGTCATTAGTACTATCACCCGTTGGTTTCGGGAGCAGTCCCCAAACACCCTATATAGTATAATGATCTTCAGACGTGCTCCCAGAACGCTCTCTAATATCCGAATTGATATTTAGTTTTAATTTCCGGCCATGACACAATAGGGTAAGCCACAGATGTTCAGAATAATTTGCGTCCGATCTTAGTGTATTTTTTGTAAGTTTTATACAAAAAGGGAAAGCTTAAATGCGACTATGTCAATACGCCAATAAAATTATACATTGTACCAATTTATTTCTACGTTTTTCCAAAAGTCCTGAGTGATCTGAAGGTACGGCGCCATTTTTTTAGCATGGTTGTTTTTTTTCACACATAAACATATTAGCATTGACTTGCACGTTTTATTATTTTGCGTAGTTTTGTTGGTTTCTTTGCATGTCTTTAGTTTTTATTTGTTTAACAATTGTTTTTGAGCTAGTTCTCTCGTGTTGGTATTTAACTGTTGTGTTGCCCTCTTGTTTATAAGCCTAATGAGTGTTTTAACTCTGGGGTGCCCGTGGTCTAATCGCAGATAGTGTCCAAAATATGCAATTACTTTTAAAGCCATTAGGCTAAAAACGCGATAATCTTTAAAAAAGAGCGTTTTAACTAATGAAGCCGAAACTCGGTTTTAATAAATTCTTATGACCGATAATATTTATTGTACAAACTGTAATGTATTAATAATATACACAATTTTAACGTTTAAATTAATGTTGGAGCATGAATCGAAAATGTTTCTCTTGTTTTAATTATTATTCATAAAAATAGACTTATAGACTCCAGTAGTTAAGGCACTCTTAAAGTTAGGATTATTTTATAATAAATCTGATAATATTTAGAGTATACGATTCGAAAGATTTGTATGGACATGACGTTTTCTTAGCCCGTCTGATCCATAAGAATCTAACGTCACGTCGTTTTGTGTGTTTTTTAGTGTGTTATTGTTTTGGCTTGTGTACATTCATTTCAAAATACTCTACTGTACTTGAGCCCTTTTAAATGAAGTTTGCTTGATTGTAAATCGTATTATTGTACTCTTTTTCGTAAAAAGTTATATCGATTATCGTTTTGCAGGAGTCTATGGTGATCAACAAATCAAGTCTGAACCGAGAGGTATGTTTTTTTCGATTTTCAAATCATACTTTATTTGACGTCTGTGATATTTTAACTCCCAAATCAATAAGCCGCTTTTGATGCGGTTTTTGTTTCAGTTTTTAGTAACGTTAGTTAATTCACATTTTTACTACTATACATGTTACGGAGCCGTTACAACTTGTGTTACACGTTCCTAACGGATTTTTTAAATTCAAATCTTTTATATAGAAACGGGTTAATTTTTTTAAATAGGAATATTATAAGATTATTTAAAATTTTATAAAATGTAGGGACATATATGTATAATATAATATTATTTAGTACAGTAAATATTTTTTTTGTTTTCCAGATAAAACACCTCCACATCAGATGAATAGTCCACAGTACGCCATTCAGGATTACCAGGTAAAGTAATTATATTTGCAATATTTTAATATATATTATTAAATATTTAAATTAACTTCACCAAATCTTACCTATAGATATAAATAAGGTTTAAATATGTTTGTAATTAAATCGCCATTGTGTGTTTATATCATGTTGTCAATGTTATATCAAAAGAAATATTTTTTTAGCACTGGAACCTTCAAAACATGCCCAATGTCATGGAAACAAACGTGATGCCTCGCACTTACCAACAAGAGATGCAATGGGGGCATAATTTCGTGCAATCGCCAAGCGAGCCTTCCCTCTCGCCTAATATGATGTCCCCCATACACGCGGGACAGGGCTTGTCACCCATGCACGCGAGCCAAGGCATGTCACCCATGCATACCAGCCAAGGGGTCTCCCCCATGCACGTGCCCCAAGCGTTATCAGTTGGCCGGTCGTCACCCCTCTCGCCAATGGCGCATTCGATGGGGCACGGCGGAAACTCACCGAATTTAATACACATGACCTCTATGGGGCATGGGTCACCGGATCCGGTGCACCTACCACAAAACCTGGTTCAACAACAGGTAAGACAAATTAGCTTTTAAGAAATATTAGAAATGCACACGGTAGGCGGCAGCCAACTGACCCATTCGGGGCATGAAATCACGTCCCATATTACGAATGGCTTGATGAAGTGACTGATAGTTTTATGATTCCTTGATCTAATAAAATATGTTACGTCACATTATAGAGAAATCATTTTCACAGTTGTGACAAAAATGGGTGTTGTGAAGAAATTTGTAAAGGTTGTGATGTCATTTGTGGATAGCCAAAGGGAGGTATATTGCAATAAAGCGTTCTTGGTTCCAGCCTCAACAGGACCTGTTGGATGTGGTAAGTGACACGCCCTCGATTAGTGGCCTGCTGGAGGGCGGGGAACTCCGCCAGCTCAACTCCAGTGACCTATCCGGTCTGGTGTCGATGCTGGGCAGGGGCCAAGACCTAAGCGACAGCCTCAACAGGCTCTCCACTAACGAACTGTATCGGACGTGATTGCATCAGGGTCGATCGCCCTTTACTAGTTCCGAGCCGTTATTTTAGGTTTTAAGCAAGTCTTCATTTACTAAAACATACGATCGTGGCTACACGCTGTTACTTTTTATATAAATGTAACTTATCTATGATTAGTTGTTTAAATTTAAACAGGATTGATATTAAAATGCAGTGTAAGAATAAAAAATTGTTATTGCAGTGTAAAAGGTTTAGTCCCTCGATGTAACGATGTTCTCTATATAACGTTACTTATGCCTTTGTTTGTTTGATATGCCTCGCTATCCGTAAAGCATCACAGACACCTTAAATAACGAATTAGCAATAATCCGTACATTAAGTTACCGAAGTTGATAAAAGTGGAATAATAGATCACAAATATTAATAGTAAATTATGAAGGAAATACCTAATAAAAATTACTTTTTTACTAAATTACATAATAAATTAAGAAAAACATTCGGAAGTTTTCTCTCTCTCCATTTAACGATATCTCTCAATAACGCCATAAATGTTTTAATTGTTGCTATACAGGCTGTTTGGGGACTGCTCCCGAGAACGAAGACGGGTGATAGTTATGACACCATTGATGAAGGGGCGGAAAAAAATCGTCCCTGACTAAAAAAAAGACATATTTTTAACACTTTTTATTTGCATGATTTATGCTCCATCTTGTAAGTACAGCTAAATGAAACGATAGTTTCATAAAAAATACATTACTTTAATAAAAAAAAAACCAGTAATGAAGCATTATAACAAAAACAGTTGGACTAACATGATGGAACGAAATGACGTTAATAAAACTTTTTAAAAATATGATTATTTTAGTCAGGATCGAATTTTATTCCGTGCCTTCATCAAAGGTGTCATTAGTACTATCACCCGTTTTCCTTTTCGGAAGCAGTCCCCAAACATCCTGTATAGACTTTTCGCTGCATCTTTTAATTAAAGAGAATTTTTAAATGACAAAGCAATTGCTTTAGGTACATATTAAGTTTAATTTTAATTAGCGCTTTAATTGTTACTTAGGCGTCGATCAACTGATCGACTTTGTAAAGATCTTAAATATATTGGGGAAATTGAAAAATAAAAAAAAATAGTAAGTTTACGCAAGTGTGCATGGGAATGTTTTTGTAAAAATAATGAATATTCGGTATTAAACACCGCTAATCGCTCTGTAGGGATTTATTAAAATGGAAATGAGATTATTGGGACACCTTTGTAGAAACTAATTCGATTTCAAACCAACAAAATGTATTTGCTTTGAATTTTAAGACAGTCAAGAATTAATAGTTATTTAATAGTATGATGACAATATTTAAATTCCTTTCTATGATATTTTTTTACGAAAAGGTTGTGTCAGCAATAAATCGTTTTTTTATCATTTTCTATTACAATTTTAAATGATCCAAGAAAACACTGAGCTATCATGACGCCGTTTGTGACGTCATGCTTCAGTAAACATTACAATGCGTTGATGCTAATCGAAATAGCTCATTAAATCTCATCTCGAACATCTCTTTCAGAATACTAAAAATCGATAATTACTATAAAATTGCCCTATTTAATTTACAATTTCCGATATCGGAAGCTTTTATTAGATAAAAAATAGATATTTTAAATATTCAATCCTAGTAATATTGAAATGCTTCGATAATTATTAAGAATGTCTTAAAATTACAAAGGGGATTAACTTGTCATGATTTTGACAGCTTTTAGGGAGTTAAGTTATTTTTAAAAACGCTCGTTAAATATATGGAACGGAAGCAAGTGGGCTTGTTAAGTTTTCTTTTTAGAAATGGCAATACCATTTCTACAAGATTAGAAATGACTATTGATCAAATCAAAGATGATTTCTGAGACTATTAAGATAAACCTCCACTTAATTGAATTAATTTCAAGCTTTAATTTTGAAATTAAGTGTTTTAAGGAAATGTACGTTCTATCACAAATAAAAAAAAATCCAAAAAAATATTCCGCACCGGAATGAAAAACTATTTAAATTTATTCTGATAGTTTTGTTACCATCACATTTTTGATAGATTTATAAAGGTTTTTTAATAAAAAAATTACGATTTTAAAAAACAAATATTGTTTTGCAAATAATGGGAACGATTGCCCAAAAATACCGGTAGAAGATCTCTTACAATATATACATCAGGATTTTTTATACATTATTGCACAATAACATAATAAACGTTTATTTTTATATAATCATAGAAACAATCCACTTACAATGAACTTGTTAATTATAAGTTTAGTTGTAACTAGCTTAATGTGCAATACAGTAAGTAGTCGCATTTAATGTGACCTGTTATCAATTCTTTAAAAGAAATAAAGTGATTGAAAATAAACTTGACAGTTTTATTATTTATTTTAGAATAATACAGGATGTTTGTGGACTGCTCCCGAAAACGAAGACGGGCGATAGTCCTAATGACTCCTTTGGTGAAGGGACGGAATAAAATTCCCACATCAGCAATTACTTTTCTTAAGAGTAAATATTACTTAACAAAAAAGCCGTATTTAACTACTATTTCATGATAATGTTTAGAAATTACGAGTATACTTTCAAAAATATAATCGGGTGTTATTAATTTGGTTCCGATGCAGTTTACAAAGGTCATATATTGAAATGTAGTCTTGTTATTATCTGATAATCCATTAACATTCGAGACTTATAAGTGTATACATATATGATATGAGTTAACTATAGTATATAATACGAGCTTTTTCTAGAGGCTTCGCTCGCGTTAACTTCGATTTTTACAACTTGGATTATATTATTGTAGTTTTAAGGATCCCTATTTTTTAAATATAAAATAGCCTAAACCTTCCTCGAAAAATGTACCATCCTCCACTGAAAGAATTTTATCAAACCGGACCACCGGTTCCTAAGATTATTGCGTTGAAACTAACAAACTCTTTAGCTTTATAATATTAATATACTAGATAATTCGTAGCATTTACCGATGCTAATTATTCATCTGTGCAAATTTTAAATTCAATTGAAACACGATTTGAGAGGTACGGAATATTCGATTAATTGAAATAAAAATCGATCCTATCCTTTCATCGATAATTCTTCGCAATTATCGATACCTAATTTTAATCTGTATTTTGTCATGTGTCATTTTCAAATTCTTTATGTCAAACAGCAGAATCTGTGAAATTAGTTAATTGTTATGATACCGTACGGATTTTCCATGAAATAATATCATTGAACGCTAATCAAAGCAAAATATAATTAATTGTATATATTAAAATTAGTTTTAAGCGTTTGCAATATGGCTGGCGAAGCAGTAGTAGATGCTTTACCGTATATTGACCAGGGATATGACGACCCAGGAGTCAGGGAAGCGGTAAATATTGACTTCTGTATTATGTATATACCAGCAATATTGGCAGTAATTAATAATAATATTATTTAGGCCTTGGCTATGGTAGAAGAAGAATGTCGAAGGTATAGGCCTACTAAGAATTACTTAGAAAATGCAGGCCCAGAACCTAGCACAGCGTTTGAGACACCGGCTTTGCAAAGGGAGATGGAACGGGTTCAGCAGCGTTTACCAATGGAGCCTTTATCTATGAAGAGGTAAGCATATTCTCTAAATTCAAAATAAATTTCTCTACAGGATAAAGTCAAACATAGTCAAATGATTCATTATTCTTTACCATTATCATATTGTTTTTATAAATACTTGCATTAATTTATCTCATTTTAATGTACTATAAATTAATAGCTTATACAATAAATTTTGTTCCTCAACTTCTATGTTCTCATATAGTATAGTTTAAGCTGAACTTGTAACAACAATTATATTGTATTATTGTACATATTTTTGCCAGTAATTTTTTAATTTCAATAAGTTATAATATACTTTCAGGTATGAATTACCACCTCCTCCAGCCGGAAGACTTGGTGAGCCAGCAGCATGGACAGAGGCAGTAGACAATTCTCATGCACAGCTCTCGCATCAAGCTATAAGAATTTTGAATCTGGAACTTCAGTTACAGTACAGCTCGGAAGCTTGGAGATCATATCTTAACATCTTGCAGTCATTAGTAGAACTCTCTCAGAATATACATACACAGTTAAGGTAGTTATGAAATTAGTATTTTGGCAAGATTTAATTAAAAGATCAACATTTAGAATAAATGTTCACTTTCATTAATACACATCACTAATTTCCAAAAATATACTAATTATAAAATGAAAACCCCTAATTTCCTTACAATATCACATCCCAATTTCTATTTATTATCATTTAGAACATTATTTTTTATTGTAACATATTTTGTCGTTGTCTACATTATTTTATGAATAAATATTATTAAAGCTAATCTTGTATCAGGAAACAGATAGCTGCCGTGAACTGGGAAAGAAAGCGTTCACAAACAGCGAGTGGCGCTAGACTCCGTGCTCTTCGCAGACGGTGGGCTCAACTTGTATCCGACAACTACCGTCTCGAACGTGCTATTATGCAGGTTGAGATACAGCTTGAAAAGGTAATAGCTTAACCACATAAACCAAACTGAACTGATATTCTAAAAATCTGTACATATACAAATGGGTGTAATGTCCGTAATATCAAAATAACAATTTTTTCTAAGTATATAATATGAAAGTCTAAATAAGACAGCAAAAACATAAAAAAAATCTTTTCTAGTTAATCTCAAAAAGAGTTGGACTTCTTGATCTATTAACATGTAATAGGCTTTCATGTCCTCATTATTATGTATACAATTTAAACATTTCTAGGGATTAATGTTTAATATTCGTTACTATATTTTCAGGCAATGGGTCAAGCTTCTAACGGTGATGGCGAAGCCGCTGACATGGATCTAGAAGCAGTTAAGAATCTCCCTGACAAATTCAACTCGGAGACAGAGAAAGAGGTACAAAAGAAGATTGAAGATATGTTTGCAGATTAAGTTAATAAATGTATATTAGCAAATAAATACCTTTAATAAGCTTTATTGTATTTTTATCGTCACAGTGAGAAACAAGAAATCTATTAACAAATATAAATAATAATATATATAGACGTTTATAAATTTTCATGAAATTATACCAAGCCTGTAAATTTTATTTATACATGCTGCTGAAATTTATCATGCCGATAATGGAATTTATCAGTTCCAATTCCATCAAAATCGGTCCAGCTGTTTCGTAATTTAGCTGGAACAAACGAGGTTTTGTTAACCGTATTGTAAGTATATATTTTTAACTAAACCTCCGTTTATATAAGTAATGTTTGTTGTTATTTTGATATTAAAAACATACATATATTTTTTATATATATATATATATTACTGAAGCGCAGAAATTACACGAATGTTTCAACAATTGATTTGTATGTTTTGTTTGTATGCCTGCTCTCGTTATTAAGAGTATTGTCCACCTTTCTGAACTTTTTTCGCGATTGTCATTTGTCAGTCCGTTAACATCTGTCAAGTTTATTTTCATAATAATTTGAAAATGGCGGACGATGCATCGAGCAGCAGCGGTTGTACCGGCAATTTAGTGGATAATTCAATAAATCAAGATGAATTGATTATGAAACAACAACGTGAAATCGAAAAAGAGGTAAATGTTATTATAATCTCCATTGCTTGGGTTAAACTGATTGAAGAAATCAAAAACTATATTGTTGCTTGTCTTGTTTGTGTTTGTTTTGCAGATATCGGAGTCCATTCCTTTGGTCGGTGAACTTGAAGAACTGGCTTCTTTAGAAAAAGAATATAACGAGGATCCAATATATCTATTGAAAATTAAAGATTTAGCTTCAAAATACAAATGCATTAGAAGAACAAGACCGGACGGTAACTGTTTTTTCCGGGCTTTTTCCTATGCATATTTAGAACACCTTCTCAATGATAAAGAAGAATATGAGAAGTTTCATGAAATAGCTAAAAAATCAAAAGACATTCTGGTCGCTCTAGGCTTTCAGCAGTTCACTGTCGAAGACTTTTATGAAACGGTAAGTTGCACATTTGAGGTTATAGCTATTTTGTTTTTGTTCGCATCGGTTCGATAACATGTCGTTAAGTTGGATTTATTGTTATCTTAACGACCTTGTCGCATTTTTCTGTTTAATTAAATATTCTGCATCGCTCTGCTAACCTGATTTTCACCTTGCATTACTTTGGTTTCATATTTAGAAGTCCTAGAGTTCACTATTATCACCGATCATATAGACATTTTATAATCGCAATCTAAACATTAATTAGGTTTCTGAATTATTTCATTAATTAAATGCCTGAATATTGCCTTTGTGGTTGTCATAGGAAAATATCATTTATAAACTAAAAATATTGTGGTAGTAGAATTATGTACAATAACTGAATAAGATTGCTAACAAATGTTTATGCTTGCTATTTCAGTTTATGGAAGTAGTTCAGAGAGTTGGCGAAGAGGCCGGCGGTAGTCCAGAGGCCATAGAGGGTATTCGTACAGAACTACATGACAAGTTTAACAAACAGGGTTACTCCGATTATATAGTTGTCTACTTGCGTCTCATTACGTCAGGCCAGTTGCAGACGCAGCACGACTTCTATCAGAACTTCATTGAGGGATCTCGCACTGTCACCGAGTTTTGTAGACAGGTAACTTTGAGTATCATAAAGTCGCACGCTGAATAGCTTAATTTGAGGAAAGGCAAAAAATATACGAGTCCCAGTCTCTATTCTACAAATGATTATACCTTCAAAATTTTGGTAAATAAATATATCTAGTCAGGAATTATACGTCTTGAGATACTGTAGAAAAGACTCACCATTATACTGTCACTATTTAAGAATAAATTTGCAATAGTAATCAGATTCACATAGGTGAAAGCATCGGGAACTGTTATTTACCTAACAGATGACTGTTTACATACAATTTTCATTTTCCATTTTCAGGAAGTAGAACCAATGTACAAGGAGTCCGACCACATTCACATAATAGCCCTGAGTAATGCCTTGAATGTCGGAGTCCGAGTCAAGTACATGGATCGTGGAGAAGGGAGTCAGGTAGGTTCATAGTTAGCTTTTAATCTTAATTCAAAAATACTTTCTTTTCTATAAACATATCACAATAACAATTTATGATCATTTTGTTTTTTTGTTTGGGTGACTCTCCCACACGATTGGACTGATTATGATAGCATTATCATAGACGGTAGCTTATGTTATGACAGATTATATCGGCTAATTTTTATTCATTGTAATCATGTTTGAAATGAATGTGAGTAAAATCAAAGACCCTGGTCTCTTATGACCAAGGGTGACGGTTATTGCTTGCCATATGCTCATTTGACCCCGATAATATACAAAAAAAACTTTTCAGGTAATCGCTCATGACTTCCCTGAAGGCTCGAAACCCCTCGTGCACCTGCTGTATCGGCCCGGCCATTATGATATTCTCTACGCGTGATCGCAATACATTGATACTAATAAACTTAATTCATTTTCTATGATTGTGATTTTTATGCAATTTACCTTTCTACATCGGTTTAGTAAATTTAATTTTTCTCTCTCAGCAGTAAAAAAGGACAAACTGCTGCATGTTTGTAATATTTTATTAAACCTTCGCACAGCTAGCTTTCTAGAGCTTAAAACTTAGGTTAAAATAAAACATTGGAGGCGCTCACTTAAAGTTTATGTTTAAAATAACTTAGAACTAACGAGAAGAAATACAAAATTATTAAGTTAAAATAGGTAATCATTTGCAAAAGTACACACCATCCGGTTCACGTGTGGGTTTTATTCCAGCGAAGAAAGCCTTAATGTCCTCCTCCTTGACCACTGCTTTCCTATCCTTAAAGCTTTTTAAGAAATCGAGTAATTTATCCCTCATTTTATTGTACTCGGTCAGAGCGTTTATTTGTTGGATTCTGTCTAAGGAGGACAGGGCTGCTAAACCTTTTTCGTACTCTGACGCTGGCTTCCCATTGGTTTTTTCTTTGCCCAAGTTCTCGTAAGCAGCAACCGTGTCTTCGGGATCGAGTAAAAATAACACAGATAGATCTTTGTACATGGCTAAGCAATCATTGCAGGTACAAAGCCTTTGCCTGAAATGATCAGGCCAAAATGTAGCACCCCTGTATTTTCCTTTTACGTCTTTTGGTTTGTTACATGGCTCTGCGTCTATCTTCTGCTTTTTGGGTTTTAAATTATTATCTGGATCTTCAGGCGATTTTCTTTTAGTGGAATGTTCCGGTTCATTGTTGTCCATTTTTTCATCTATAATCTCATCTGTAGTTTTAATATTTTCTGATTCTAGTGGCTGTTGTGTTTCTTCTGTAACAGGGCATTCTTCCCTATTTTCTGAAATTGTTTTATCTATAACTGGTTCAGATGTACCGCTAAGAGCTTTTGATGAGCTGTCATCTCCAATTTCACTATTAAAATTCTCTTCAATATCTCCTGGGTCCTCAAGAAGTTTATCTTCTTCTATTTTTTCTTGAACGCCTTCTTCCCTGATATTACCATTTTCTTCAATTTGAGGTTCTGCAATATTCTTATTTTGTATAGAAATAGCTTTAAATTGCTGCTGTAAATCTTCATTTTTATTTTGAGCAATTGGCTGTGTAGCAATTGTGGCATCATTTAATATTTCATTAGTTACTGCTTCTTTAGGTTCATTACTCATGACAATATTTTCCTGTAATGAATCAACAGTTTGGTTCACATTTGGTAAATCTATGTTTTCATTTAATGGCTTACTTATTGTATCAGCATTTGTTTCAGTCTTATCATAAACCTCTTCATTTAGTATATTATTAGATGTATTTTCACTCAATAATTCTGTTTCCTTTTCATTAAGCATATCAGTTTCAATATCTTTGTTTTCTTCTTTTCCGATTGAATTTTTGGTATTTTCTTCTTTATCAGTTATTGAAGAATCTTCAGTTGTTCGTTTTTCTTCATGACTTATTTTATTTTCACCAGCCTCATTTTCAGGGAGTTCTGATATTTTAGTGGTATCATCAATGGCACTTCTTGCTTCTTCAACTTTATCTTCGTTAAAGCTTAATGCATCTGTATCACTTTTGGGCTCATCTTGGGGTGTATCTACAATACAATTATTTTCTGTTGTACCCCCAAGAGTTTGGTTCATATCGCTCATCGATACAGTTGATTCTAATACACATAATTTTGCATCTTCATCTTGTTGAGGACTATCTCTCGTTGAATTGGACATCTCTTCAGAGTTTTCTAATTTTGGTGGAGACTGAGCATTGTTTTGATCTCTTTCTGGTATCATTTCAACATCAATATGATTTGGGGGCTCTTCATCATTTTTTGGTTCAATACTTACACTTTGATGGATAGCATCATTGCACAAGCTTTGAATATTCTCAATTTCCACAATATCATCAATATTGACAACAAGACCACTATAATTATTTAAAAATACATTCCTTTCCATACAACTTTTGCAGATCATTTCAGAATATTGATTGTTACTGGGAACAGTAGCATCTAGGTGTGCACAGTGGAGCCAGTCCTCACAAATAGTACATTGGATCATGACATCTTCTTCAATAGCCTCTGGATCAGGATAAGGTCTGTGGCAGACACAGTAAAGTCCAGAAAAATTTTGGTTGTAGCTATTTTCCTCATTTAAATCTATTTTATTTGGTGTAAATTGGCATGGATGAGAGTTAAATTTAGGGTTGCCACAGTCACAGCGAAAGTTGCGTTTTGTGTATAACTCAATGAGTTCATGGTCTTCATGGCACTTGAGGCTGCAGGCGAGGCAAACTCCGGCTCTCTTTGCAGGATCATCTTTGGCATCAGCACAGCAAGTCATACAAGCGTAAATGGCTTGGCGCTTTATATAACCCTGAAACATGTGACAATATATTTTTATTACATTTAAGAATGAAATAACACTAGCACGGCAACATAAAGAAGCATCATATTAAGATAACTATGTCAACAAAGTTCTGTGTGCTAATTATGTGCCAAAAACTAGGATTAACTAAAATGTGAAAAGAAACACAATAATAAATGGATATAAATAAAGATTAACTCCAAAATAGTAAAAACATATGAAGTACAAATAAGGACATTAGCAAAATAGAAGATTTTAAAGTATAAACTTTTTAGTTGAATGAGGTAGAGAAATAGAAACTTATTTGTAACTTTGTGCAGTGACAACATATATATTGCAGAATTAATCCAGTTATCTTTTGATAACACGATGATAATATTAATACAAAATATACTAAAATTTTAAGGATTAAAATATAAAACTAGATAAATTTTAAGTTTTTGGATTTTTTTGGGACATCTATAAATCACATACGTGTTTATGTTAGCAAAGTATAACCGACACATTAAAAATGCGACTACAACTTCGTTTTACTAACGTCCAAATTGATTATGCATATGAATAAATAATATGTAGTTTTGTCTAAGAATATGCTGCACACTGGCAACGAAAGTTCGTTAATACGAATTTCTCGTAAGATAACAGCAGAGAAATAGCTTTGAAAGCTTTTAAATTGGATTTTTAAACTAATTTTAAAACTTACCATTGGATACGTGCAATTTTTTTCATCGGAGGCTCCAAGCACGGCATTTGCGTCTTCTTCGAAATCTTGTTGTTCTTTTAAAACATCCATCATTGTGACAACTTTTTCGTCGTCATGATCAGCCATTTCGTTGTCTTCCAGTTCTGTTTCGCCGTTGGTAGCCATTTTAAGAAAGTATACAACAATGGATAAAGCGAAAAGAGCGAAAATGCCGGTTCAAATATGAAAGGCAGAACCCACAAGCCGCGAAAGCTTAAACGAATTACTATATATCAAATTTTGACATCGTGTGACAGTGACAGTAGACTAAAATTGAACAGATTAATAACTATAGAGTATTACTGACCAGTTATAAGCTTAAATTTCAGTTCTAAATTTGACTACTAATGACGCTAGTGCAGTCATAGTATTGCACGAAGATAGCCACAAGTGAATGGAATGAAGTCTGCCGCGTATGCTGAGTTAAACAATACAGATATATGAACTTTGAACTTGGAATATAATATATTTTTTTTAAATTAATAAATATATTTGAAAATAATACATAAGAAATTTTATTATTTGCTTTTGTTTTCTATCTTATGCACATTACTAACCATACGCCATCTAGTTTCCTTCTTTTTAAATACTCCACGATGCAGTTGGAGTGCCAGCTTAAAATTACACACTTTGATACCTAATTCTTCAGTACCTTACTATTTACATAGATTTCCGTAGTTGCATACTCAATAGCCTATATTTATATATATTCATAAATCAGTATAAACCATTTGTCTGTAAAACTAAATAAATTTATCCAATTGAACGTTACGAGTAAAATTAAAAAGTTATAGGCCACAAGTGTTTTTAAAATTTTTGTCTGTCTTTTGTTACAAATGGTTTAAGTTTACTTCACAGTATAATGTAGTTCTTTTTTAATTACAGGCTGATTTAAAGGCAAAGTTATCAGCATATGAATATTCCTTTTTTATCTAATAATGATACGATCAACAGTTGAAACTTGAAAAAGCAGCAAAAGTATTAAAAAAAAAACTACAATAAATATTAAATGATAAGGTACATAAAAGAAGTACAATTTTTTATTCAATTAAATAAGAAACGGCACATCTAAATTCTTTTTTCCATTTCCAATATATAAAAAACCAGCGTCAGGAGTCTTTATTTTGTGAAAATAGGACATCCCTGGCCAGTACAAACTCTTGAGATAAGCGACGGTTCCACATTGTTCCAGAGACAAATTCCAGCAGCCAGTCGGGATATCTTGGTCTATGGAGTCTAAAAAGTCCATACTATAATTGTAATCTTGTCTTGTCAAAAGATTCGAGTTCCATCGTTGCAGTGCAGGGCGAATGTGCAAATAAGACTTAAGCAATTTAGCCTCAGATCCTGTAAGGCCATAAAAATTAGGATTTACCACGACCGAACCGTCTGGTTGCTTGATTAACTGCCCCCGAGCACATATCTCGGCTTCGTCGCAAATATTGCTTACAGTAGCAGCCAGACGTTTCTCCTCTTGCATCTCTTGACACCTGTCTGGATGGTGTTCCTCCAACGCCTCGTCGAGGACCTTAATCTTCAGAGATGGGTCGCCACGGAACGGAAAGGTTGTTAACAGAGATAGTTGTTTATATTTCTTTTTCGGTCTAGCTAGAAGACCCCAAAACTTGAAGTCTGTCGAGTAAAAATACTTTCGGTCGGCTATAGCGTCCCTACTAATGCCCACGGCTATGTGATAGTCGCCATCGACTGCGTAGATTTGTCCCCAATACTGTATGTGAGAAAAGTGATTCTCCACTTGCAGAACCGTCAGCGAATTCTGTAACAACGATATTAACTCGTTTGACAACATAAATCCGTTTACATTCACGTATTCTTTGTATTCCCATAGTTTATGGACATTCATTTTAAAGATAACATATATTTATAAATGTAATTTATTAAGTAACATGAATGTTAAATGAGAAACGTCAAAATATTATTTTATTTTACTAAGGAGGTAAGGTATTATATATATTTTCAAAATGGATCTATGTGATGTTATTTATTAAATGTAAATTTGTTTTCTGACTGTCATCTCTATACTGGATGATTTAAAACAGTAAAAGCAGGGAATATCGTTAAGTTTGTCTGCAGGGGCCCGGCCATCGCCAAGGCGGTGTAAATGGATATTTAGTTCTCGTATGACAATTACCGGACGTCAAATATTTGCAAGCCCTCTGTTGATCGTAACTTGTAACATGAGAAGACGTAATACTATTTCAGAGGGAGCTCGGAATTCGTTGCCGCAGTACGCGACAATGGGTCACCTTAAATTGGTCTGAGGTCAGATAACCAAAGCCGCAATTTACTTATTTTCGCAAGATTCGTGTCGTGTAGCTTATTTGTAGACCCACGGGTGATGGAAAAATATAGCGTCAATATTGTATAAAAATCTTTTATTACTCTGCCATAATTAGGTGATATAAAAGTTTTGGATTACATTTAATATGAAATAACGAATGTAATTTATATACAAAATACGCTGTCATCATATCTTTATAATATATTTATGTTGAACTTATTGACTACTAACAAATTAAGATTTCTATTGTAACATAATCGTCTCAATTTGAATTTAAATCACTCTATACTAGATTTAGCTACCCGTCAACAGATCGCGCTACTATATTCCGTAATAATATTGTGTCTAATTTTATTTAATTATTTTTATTTATATGTTAGAATTACTCTTTTAAGGCTTTTGTACAATTTCCGGAAGACCAATTAATTTCAAAAAACTGGGGATTTTATCCCATTTGTATGAGTTACCCATTTGTATGAGTTACTAGACATTGTCAATAACTTCAAACTGTCGATCGTATAATTTTAGGGCAAATTAATTTAATTTACAAATATGCGTTTTCTATTGACTTATTATATTAAGTATAACTTAAGTTGTTTTGAAGATAAGTCTGCACATACAGACAGACAGGTATACGAAAAGTTAAAAACACTTTGTGTTCCACCGCTTTTTCTAATCGCTCACAATAGTTGTTGGATTTATTATATGTACAGATTAGATCTCGCCCATGTTTTCCAGCCATTGCTTAAAACATCTCTATAAAACGTTAGGACGGATTAGATACTTCATCTCCAACTAAACTATGCACCCTTCGTAACACAATGGTCATTGAGTGGAGACCGGAGATTCACAGGTGTTCGCACTTAATGTCACAATTAAAGCATCAAGCAATAAAAACAATAGGCGCGTGTCGGCGATTCGGCACGCGCGGCCGACGTGCCGTGTCGGTAAAAATGGGAATTGTCGGTAACACGTCGCCGACGCACCGACGGAGCAGATTGTTTAAGGACTCTTCGGTGGATGCATCAGATAAATGCGGAGCTGACGTAGTGTCAAGTGCGTTAATTGAACTCTGGCATGTCAAGCGTGGCCTTAGTAGGAAATAGACGAGCCACGCGGCTTAGTCCAAACGATAGAATTTCTTGTTACTGTTAATAAAATAAAGGTTGAGAGAATTTATTATCCACATATTACAATTCTTCAACATTCTTGCATTATGCTTTAAAACAATGAGTCGTATAAAAAGTTTTCATGGGAATTCAAAAACATTCGCTGTTGAAGGAATCCACCCTGCGAACCTATGGTGCTGTGTTAACTGTAACACTTACTGTGGTACTAACCCTGCCATCAAAATGTAAATAATTTAGTAATAATATATATAATATAATAGTTCTTTGAAATCGTATATATTTTGTGTCAGGATTCTATAGAAAAATGATTGGGATTTTGTATATAAATGTATTACTTATCAATTAATTTATCATGAATAGATTTAATTTAAATGAATCAAACAACATGATGCAAACAATTGACCGTAAAACAAGTGAAGTGAAAAACTAATATTTTTTAGTCAGAATACCGAACAAATGTCGATTTTAACATCAATTGAAACCCAATCAAATCCTCAAACGCACAATAAAATTAATTCGCCATGTGTGTTCTGGAACCGTCAATTCTTCGTTGTTTAGCGACACGGCGTGTCTGCGCCAACCGTCAGCTGACTGAGCAATCATAATGTGACCATCCAAAAACAAAGCGCGGTTCCCACAACCGCGCCCCGGGCCTTCCCTTGCCGCCCCATGAGAGCTTAATCACCCCATTTCTTTATTTTTCACCGTTAATTGTTTGTTAACAGGAGGTTGGCAGATTCGCCTCCGGGCGGCGCGAATCTGCCACAGATAACATATTGTTGCGTGCTTTACGACCAGTTTGTTAGTTATATATGTTTATCTTGAAGATTATAAATGGCAAAGGGTTGCTTTTTAAACGCTCTTATAGATTTACATTCTATAAAAATGTACAATAAATTATGTAACTAATCTATACAATTACTATTTTTTAAATAGACTGTTTAACTACTCAGTTGGTGATAAAGAATGCCTCAAATAAATTATTAATTTTGTCGTCTATTACAAAATATTTTTCGCAATATCGAATTACAGCTTACCAATTTAAATTAGCCGCGTAATTGTAATCAATAACTGCGCACCTAATTCCGTATCGGTAATTTAGATAATTAATTTTTATGAGAACAAAACTTGTTGTTAAAATTACGCGAATTCATGCCTCCAATTGATAGAATAGAATTTCTCGAACATTTAATGACTCCAAGAATCGATGAATGGTAATGAATTCACACAATCGCTCTCGAAATTGCAAAATTTAAGAGCACTTTTCCCACAATTAAGTATAAGAAAAGGAATGAGTGAGCGGTGGAGTGGCGATTTCCGAACGAATAGGCGGGAATTTGTGCCTAATCGCAAGTGAACGTCACAAACAGGGGTCCCGGCGCGAATTGCGATCTGAGCTATTTGTAAAACATGCGTCCATTGTGTGAGCGCCTCCGCGTCGCTACTCCCGCTGTTATTGCTCGATCGCCACAGATTATGCTGAACTCGAGGCTAACAGTCCTGAGAAAATTGACAGATCGCAGTTCAGTGCGCATTTACAACATAACTTTAAGACGCTATATTATTTCCTTCAAGTAAAATAGAAAATTATATTTAATTATAAATAGAGCGTGATTTAACAGACGCATATCTGAGAAAATAAGTTTTATATAAATACTGAAAGGTTGTTCAAATTTAAACATTTTTTAACATCTACTTTTAAGATAAGGTAGGTTAATTTGCACGAAATCGTAACAATCTCCAAAAGTAACACGTAATTGTAGATTTGTCAAGCTAAAGCAACGATGTTTATTGAAAGTCTGACGTTACAATATAACATTTTTAGGAGACAACACATCGGTTTCCTTCCGTTAGGTTACGTTATAAAAATTAAAGAAATAAATTGAGTATTGATTATATATTTCAAGGAAAGCTACTCTTCTACATTATATAATCGTATGTTTGTTTTATGTATGTAAACGATAATAAGAGTAGGTAAATAATTAGTAAAGATTTTTGACGAGTGATTCTAGTTATCCTAACAAATAATTGTTTAAGTTCACACATGAGATGTTAATAATATAAAATACAATGATTATTTTGTTTAAAAATCTCGCAGAAGTGCGTCGCGTGTCAGAGCGTCGCACGCGACTCGCCACAGATAATGATAAACGAGTTTAACGGTGTTGCCAGTGCAAATAATCATCGCATGATGGGGTTGCAAGTAAAATAATTGGCGCCCCGCGGACAGACGCGCGTTAATGTTTTGATAATGATGAGTGCTTTTGTCCGAATAAAACTTGGACTAATGTTTTGTTTTGAGATTTGTTTATTTTTTAGGGGGATAGAGGACGTGTGCTAAATGCACTTCATTTGAACGAAATTGTAATTTGCTTGTAACAACCGGATTATTTCTAAAATAGCTACTAAGCTATAATATAATGTATAATGAATCAGTAGAATCCGTTGTCTGAACATTATATGAATTTACTGAAAAATGATGATATCGAAGAGACTAAATCGATAGTCGAGCGAAGGCGCGAGGATAGTCTATTAAATAGATAAAATATAAAAAATGTATTTCTTTCTTCTTTTGGAAATTAGGTAATCACCAGTAGTACCCTGTACGTACCAAAATTGATTTATTACTCACAAAATCGTATAATTGTGTTGAAAAAAAAAATAAAATACTGTTTTTTTAAACAATAAGCAACGAGACAGATGTATTAATTGTTAGCTCAAATATAATGGTGCTGTCATACTGAGCGCTGGCTACTTGCATAACAAAAATCCTATTACAATAAGTAACGGCAGTGGGCAGCAACGGACAGACATACTGACACCCGCGTGATGGATTGTTTTGGCTTGCGTTCACAAAACACTGTATTTACATGTAATTTGTAAAGGCGACGTTGTAATTTCGAAAACTGTAGAGCAGATCTTGTTTAACATAAAAATATAAACTATATCTATTCAATAAAATTCTCGTGTCACGCTGTTTGTGATTCTACAACTCCGCAACGGCTCGACCGATTTTCGTGAAATTTTATAAGCATATTCAGTAGGTCTGAGAATGGGACATCTATTTTTCATCCTCAAAATTTTAAGGGTGGTCCATGGTTTTATTTTTTGACAATTTTTATCTTTTTTTTTTATGATACAGCATATAAAAATACAAACACCCCCAAACTTTCACCCCTCTTCAATCAACCCGACTTTTTAACCACAATATATTTTTGTGGCAAAACGACGTTACTGGGTCAGCTAGTAATATATATAATTTGACATATTTCAAAACGATCTCTTTTCTGTAAACTATTTTTACATTAAATTATTATATTATATTGTTTACTTAATTAAATATTCGTAATTGAGACAATTATATAAACAATAAGAAGTATTTCATTTAGATATATATGTTGAGATCAAATTATTATCAGGCGCACTTGTTATATCCTAATTTCAAATTGAGGCCCTAATTTTTACTATTTATATAAAGATATTTCTTCGAATTTCATGATTTATACTTGTAATAACACACATATGATAATCTTTAATGTCTGTGCGCAATAAAGCAATTTACATTGCAATACACCATCTACATATAATAACGTATTGCAATATATAAATGTTAGTATGCATGCATTACTCAATACGTATTGTGTTTATAAAAACAGTAACTTGCAAGTATTTGTTCAACAGTAATTTAGAAGCTATTAGTCCATAAAAGTATGTCCGCTAAGTACGTGTTCGGAATATCATACGTTCATGAATGTTTTTACCTACCACGTATTATTTTGTCTACACAAAATTGTCCCCTAATGAAACGTAAGTAAAACATTGATGCAATTATTCATTTATAGACATTATTTAATGATGTGCTCGTAATTTTATGGACTGTTTGATATTTAATATACTTAAAAACATTTTTTTGGCTATAGGAATAATTTTAATATATAGTTAAGTTAGCTAGTTTACGAAGCCCTTTAAAACCACTGCGCATTTCGAAACAGTAAAAATAGCAATCTTGATAGACGAAGATAATATTTGAATCGCCGTACCCTTTCAAGATAATTAAAATTCAATTATAAACATTGCAGGCGTTCACGCTTCTCGGAACATAAAATTAAAACGTCAGACTTCTCGCGGCGAAGCCGGACAAAAAGTGACGCCAACACTCAAACGTCAAAAGATTTATCCTGACCCACATAAAGACATCTAAACAAATGAAATAAATTGTATCTAAGTCACAGAAAGGGTGCGCCATCTGCATGAGCGCGATCAATTATCACTATTGTTAAAAACCGACAATACCTTAACACATCATCAGAACATATTGAGACGTTCTAGAGCCATAGACTAAAACTCGACCATAGACACTGAACAGAGAGTCTATTCTTGTCTATGGCCAGGTGACAGATGTCGGTGAAATCGTCTAACCTCCCACTGCTTGCCGACAATGCGACACTCTGATACAATAAATGTGATCACGTGTTGACTTGAGGACTTAATTAAATTGCCCACGTCTTGTGGGCAGGTGATTTGTGTGTATGCCTTTGGGACTAGAAACTTTTCGCATTATATTTACATTAGAATTTTGCTATGAAGAAATTGAGTGAAGCTAATTGAGGATAATATTGTAATACATAAAGTTCTGAACACTAAACTAGAGCAAATAAATAAATCAGAGAAATTATATAATTTCAGAATTGAAAATCGTAACGATAAGTTATTCCCAGAGATTGACTTTTGGTTTCTTTTCTTTATAGGTAATTGCAATACATTAAAAAACGTAAGCTCAATGAATGTTTTAACTAGTGAATAATTAAACCTTGTTTTAAAAGATTTTAATAAAATAAGACCGATAAAATTTCGTGCATTATCTATTAATTTCTATACATAATTTGATTTGTTATGTATTCCAAAAGTTATTAAAGTTCTCGTATCGCAATTTATTGTTAAACAAATTTTTTTACACTATAATCGTGTTATACGTAGAAATTTAAAACAGGCTTTAAGGCTTAATAATTAAAAAAAATAGGTTTAAGGAAATTTGTATGATTAGGAGAGTTAATGTTTTAGTGCGACCGTGTATCGCATGTATTTTAAAGTTGATAATAAATATGTATATAAAAGATACTTTAGCCACTAATTAGAAACGCAGGATTTCGCATCGAATACAATGTTCTCTTTAATCCTCTTTGCTAGCAAACGGTCCATAGTCCATACTTCACTTGCGACAATAACTTTCAAGTCAAATCCGCAATCTCGGACAATCGAGGGGCGTGCGGACGTACAAATAAAAAAACATAAGAATAATCGTTAGCATTCCGGACCCCCGGTGACAAATCGGATCGAGTGTAGTGTTGCCAAGGAAAAAATAAAAAAACTTGTCAAAATCGACACGAGGATACGCCAGATGCAGGAAAAGTGTTTCGCTCAAAAATCCCATTATGTTTTGTGGCGTTTCGATTGTAATTCGTTTTTACATTTGAATAAAGCGTGTGTTGGTTATATTTTGTGCAAAAAAATAGTTAGGACTTACTTCGCATTATAGCAATTTATTTTGTAACTTGATTTGCCATCTATTTTGCTCGCATTATCAATTTTTAGCGAAGTTATTTATCTATAATCTTCATAATATTCTAACTTTAACGCCAGAAAAGCCGCGAGTTTAGTCCAGTAAAAACGTTACATATTCCGACAAAGCACTTTTTGTTACAAGACTGTGTTATAAATTATTAAAACCAAGTTTTATCATTTTTAAATGATTCTTTTCACAGATGTCAAACGATAAACAAGCTATTGTATCTTTCATATATTTTATTATTTATTTACCAACCGAGCGTAAAGTTCATCAAAAAGCATTTTCGTGTTTTTGCCAAACGAATGCAATTAAAAATGTCGCAATAAGTTCTCTTGATTCCCTCATTGCATTTTAAACTTTATTAACTGCATATAAGGTTTAATTTTGCCAAATCTAGCAACGGTATCGTTGAATTATAATAATTATGGCGTCCATAAAGATGTAAGCATTTCGTTGTTTTAAATTTACGTTTGATTTTGAAAATTATATTTGAATATTGAGAAAACGGAAAAGGTTTTGGTTTCTAATTAATCAAGGAAATAGATATTTAAATACTTTACGACACTATATTTTCAAGAAAATACATATATATTTCTTTGGTGCGTTAAGAAGAAATATGAAAGTGAATTTTTAACGGTCACAGAAACATCTAAAATAAGAAAATTAATAAAATTATTTATTTCAAAATTATTGTTTCCGATCTAGTGTATAATTAATATTGAATATAAAAACAGTTCTACCCAGGTGCGCACTCCCCGACATTTGTAAAGGCCTCTTAAAAATTCAAGTTATTTAACAATCTATATAATTTAATATACTTTTAACAACGTATTGGAGTATTTGATCCTGTTGGTATAGCAATAAGTACATCTTACACTGACGGGTTTGATTCCCGACAGACCTATGTATAAAGTATATTTTTTAATTAGGGAGTCTCATACTTTCACCCGCATTGGTTTTAAATAAACATGATCATGAAATAAAGATAGTCTAAATTAGACTTTGTAACATTAGCTATATGCCTTTGAAAGTTCTTTTAAAATTGAATCAGCCATTTTGGAGATTAACCAGCAATTAGATAGACAAAAATATTATAATTTTATTTAATACGTGATTCTGATATTACCAAAAAACACTTTAATTCTATTCTAGTGTTTAGTATACAAACCCGTGATTCTGATATTACCAAAAAACACTTTAATTCTTTTCTAGTGTTTAGTATACAAACCCGTGATTCTGATATTACCAAAAACACTTTAATTCTATTCTAGTGTTTAGTATACAAACCCGTGATTCTGATATTACCAAAAAACACTTTAATTCTATTCTAGTGTTTAGTATACAAACCCGTGATTCTGATATTACCAAAAACACTTTAAATTCTATTCTAGTGTTTAGTATACAAACCCGTGATTCTGATATTACCAAAAACACTTTAATTCTATTTCTATGTATACATTATTATTGTATATTTTTATGCAGTAAAAGCGCGGAAGTACTATCGGAATTCCATTCGGAAAAAATGTTTATAGATGAATATAGTACGTAACGTTTTGGCTAGTTTAATTTTCCGGAAGCTCAAAAAGCTACTTATATTTTTTAATTCATTTTCAGTCAAACTATACGCTTACTAATACTAAATTTTTTTGAACTATGTTATGAGCAAAATAATATATACGATTATTTATTTAGTGTGAATTTGAACAAGCGACACTCTACAATATATACCGGCGAAACAGCAAATTATTCATCAAACAAAGGAGGAGAAGGGGAGACGAATTTAAAAGTGAAGTGCTTTTATTTTCCTTTTGAATTGCTCAGTTGGTTGGAAGCAAGTGCGTGTTGCTTTCAAATATTTTTCTATTGTTTTAATTAGTAGGCACACCTTGTTTTACGACCCGATTCGAGAGAATCCGATGAGATTTTATTGAACAAAAATTCGTAGACTGATAAATATTTAACTTCACTTACAGAATAAACAATGCAGTCAGATCGTGAAAGTTATCCTTAAATTCTGACGAAGAAAGGTATACAGGGTGTTTGGGGACTGCTCCCGAAAACGAATACAGGTGATAGTACTAATGACAACTTTGATGAAGGGAAGGATAAAAATGCGATTCTGTAAAAAAAAAATCAAATTTTTAAAACGTATTATTAGCGCTATTTCGCTCCATTATGTTAGTCCAACTGTTTTTGTTATAATGCTTCATTGCTTGTTCTTTTTTTGTAGTAAAGTAATGTTTTCTATAAAATTATCGTTTCATTTAGCTGTACTTATAAGATGGAGCGTAAATAATGCTAATAAAAAGTGTTAAAAATATGTCGTTTTTTAGTTTGGATTGTTTTTTTTCCGTTCCTTCATCAATGGTGTCATTAGTACTATCACCCGTCTTCGTTTTCAGTAGCAGTTTTCAAAAACCCTGTATAGTTTGATATCCGTCTGTAGTACGTCCTAAACGAATAGACATATTATGATGTTTCTTTTTTTTATCAAAAGCTTAGTTATAATTTCTGTCAGCATTACGTGCTTTTTCGTTAATCGATTTGAAAATATTAATATAGTTGTTCATATGTAATACGGTATTATCAAATAAGGCTTTAAACGTTCAAAGGAAGCAGTAAACATCAGAGCTGACTAAAATACATAGTCTAAAAATTATATCTCACTTTCTGCGTTCGGATAAAAATTCGTTTACGGGTTAATTCATTTTGTGCGCGACTTGATTTACGGAAACCGTACAGCCAATGGCAATCAAATTAGTGACATTTCTAAA
>JAOSYY010000004.1:3187197-3201177 GCA_025727935.1 Hebomoia glaucippe
TATTAATTGGTTGGTATTTTATCAAATATTCATTTTATTAATGTAAGAAGCATTATCAGACGCACAAAAGCTTTTGATAGTTACCAAATTTAAAAAGCATTCCTAAGTGGTTAAGAAATATTAAAAAAATGAACAGTCAAATCATGTACATGACACATTTTTTGTATATATTATATATAATTATATTTTTTATATCTATAAGTTTTTTATATATATTTGGACAACTCCGCTATTTTCAAATATATCAATACTATAGATTAAGCTCTATTGTATAATATGATAATATGCGGCCTTTACTTACAAAAAACGTGATTACCAATTCTAGAATTAATTAAAAGTTTGTAGTACGTTGAATTTATTGCCAAGTACTTTTTAATAAAAGTATGGTACAGATGTGTATGTTTTTATGGGTCCATTTATTTAATATCAATTGGCTCGAATTAATTTCAGTAAATTCGACGTTGTAATGCCCGCCTTGAATCCAATTTCGCGGACTATATGCCAAGCCGTATATATGCTTCTTTTATATGTATGTTGTTTGTATGCAAACAGTACAACAAAAGCTGACTCGTTTATTTAATAGTCACGTAACGGGGCGTGGCGGCGAGTGGGCGGGGCTGCCTAAATTTATGCCTAGACGTGTGGAAATTCTATAAATACTACGAGGTTGCAGAAGTCAAGATTGTCGAGATTGTGTTCGTAAGTTAATATAATTAGTTGGCTGATCTTGTATTGTTTTGATTTAACTCCGTGATTTTTCACTTGCACTTATTTTATACGTCAATTTTTAATTTTTAATTTGATCTCACTAAATAAATTGCTCTACGCTCGGAGTACTAAGCTCTCATAATTACATACTTAACGACACGTATACCAAAAAAAAATATATTTTTAAAGTGAAATCCTAAAATTAATGACGTAACGAGAAAATATTATTAATGATCATTCTGGAATCCTCATTTAAATAACAAAGCGAACCAATAATGCATTTAATGACAACGCGATAAATAAAACAACAATTATAAAGATCCATCTGCTATAGACACGGTAATTTGTCACAAGTCATAACCCATTAGAAGGAGGAATTCAAAACGATCGCGAATATCATACGAACCGGTTTTTTAAATCTAAACACGATAAAAACAATGTTTGCCGACCGTGACAGATCTGGTTATATTGTAATGTAACCCTAACGCAGTGCCACAAAACGTTGACCCTCCTAAACCGACGTCTGAGATACGCGTGAAGGAAAGTGACCTCTACGGAGACCGGTTAAGGTACAGCCGAGGTGTACGCGTATAATGGTCGCCCCACACGCTCTCCGCCGGCCACATAGGAGGGGTCTGAAAGCTGGGCGGCGTCGAGGGCGGGGTTTACGCAACCAGTTGCAAGGTGAGCTTAGTCGAACGCGAGCGGCTAGCAATGCCGCACAGCTATGAGTCCGCCAAGTTTCGCAATACGAGATCTCCTCCCGGAAGCCTCGTCGAGATCTCCTTCCCCCTCGGACACGGAATTGGACGTGACCGGAACGGAAACGCCGCCGCCTTGCTCGTCCAGAACGCCGGATGAAAAGAAAAACGAGAAACCGGCGTACAGTTACAACGCTCTCATCATGATGGCGATACGAAGCAGCCCCGAGAAACGGCTGACGCTGAATGGGATTTACGAGTACATAATGAAGAATTTCCCGTACTACAAAGAGAATAAACAAGGCTGGCAGAATTCTATTCGGCACAATTTAAGTTTGAACAAGTGTTTCGTGAAAGTGCCGAGGCATTACGACGACCCGGGCAAAGGGAATTACTGGATGCTGGATCCGTCTTCGGACGACGTTTTTATCGGTGGGACGACGGGGAAGTTGAGGAGACGGTCCACTGCCGCATCCAGATCTAGGTTAGCCGCGTTCAAAAGAGGTGCGATTCTACATCCGATGTTCGGGAATCCTTACGCGTCGCTTGTCGGACTCTATCCGCCTCTGTTGTCGGTCTACGGAAGGTATGCGATCCCGAGTCCGTTCTCGCGACTTCCGCCGCCGCCCCCGAATCCTTACCACCAGTTATATCGAAGGATCCATGGCCTGACGCCGTCCTCGAGCCCCCCAGACGAACCCGACTTAAAGCATAGTTGATTGAATTGATTTTCGCGGGATATCCGAGTGATATCTCCCCGAAGACTCGAAATGACTGTGATCGTAACAAGTGTAAAAATATGTAACGCCTGTACAGTGTACGCTATTTATTTATGTAAGATATTAAGAGGCTAAGTTATTGTATGCAATTTTAAACTGTATTATTTATTGTAATATTGCATTTGTTTAGTTTGCAAAATTATTGAGGCGAACGATTTTTAAGGAGATTGTGACGAAAAAATTATAATAAATTAAGAATACTGATATTCGAATTTGTTTTCAAATCTTCAGAATTTATATTTGAAGAGCGTTTAAACGAAATAGTATTTTATACTCTCCTTAAATGTATAGAAACGACTATTTTGTGTGTAATAGATCTCTCAAGTGATTGTTAGTAATATTATCAATAAAAACTTCTTTTCAATAAAGTACATAATTATCAAAATTATTTATTAATGGAGCGTGCAGCCCGAGCTTTCCTAATTAGAAATAAACAATACTTACAATAAGATTTAGTCAATACAAATGACAAGTCATACATAATATTACATTATATAAAAATAGACCTTATTTGAAATAAACACTTTGATAACTAACTATAAAAATAGACATTATAGTTCTATTATTAATATAATTATAACGCCGATTCTAAGCTTACAAACGTAAGTATTTATAATATAATTAAAAGCCTTATATAAGTTTGATGGAGCTTAAAGAATCTATAAATATCTTATTATTTAACAGATGGCGCTGTAGGCACAAGAGTTAAGAAATACTATTTAAATTTTTGAAATCGTTAAAAAATAATTTTAAATTTTAAATAAAATAGAAAACACTACTAAGAAACAATTATTACTCATTAGGTTTATCTTATGAAGGTCTTAAATTAAATAAACTGGTACAAAATTTGTTGGAAGACTTTTCATCAGACGAAATTATTTTATATCGTTTGTAATTCATAGATTTGTCTATCAGCGCTTTATTGCAGTTACCTCATGTCACTAGAATGCCTGGATGTTACTAAACTTACGAATTAAACGCTAAGAAAATTAATCATACGAGTGTTTTTTCTATAATTTTCGAATAAAACGAATAATGATCATTGAATTAAGTTATAGAAGGTGTTTGGGGAGTGCTCCCGAAAACGACGACGGGTGATAGTATTAATGACACCTTTGAAGAAGGGACGGAATAAAATTCGATCCTGACTAAAAAATCATATTTTTAAAACGTTTTATTCGCGTTATTCCGCTCCATCCTGTTAGTCCAGCTGTTTTTGTTATCATTCTTTATTGCTACTTACTTCTTATTTTGGAAGATATTTTTTATGAAACTATCGTTTATTTTAGCTGTACTTACAAGATGGAGTGTAAATAATGGTAATAAAAAGTGTTAAAAACATGCCTTTTTTTAGTCAGGATCGATTTTTTTCCCATCCCTTTATCAAAGATAAGTTTAGTACTATGACCCGTCTTCGTTTTTGGGAGCAGTCCTCAAACACCCTGTATTTGAATTTTATTATTTTTTACAACCCATCAGTTTTTAAAGTGACCTCAAATATTAATAAATCATGTAGAACTTACTGTAATATTGCTGTTAATTTTTCTGAATAGAATTTAACGCTCAGAAAAGAAATATTCCTTGACTAAAGACCATTTGTATAGATAATACTTTTCAATAATATCGTATTTAATATAGATGCAATAATATTCGTATCGTTGACTTGTTCTGGTTATTTATGAAAGGATTCCAACCATTCCTTTTAAATACATACATTTACCATACTTGTGAAATATTTTTGATACTATTTAAAAGTTTTCGCAACTTCTATATATATATAATAAAGCTGAAGATTTTGTTTGGTTGATCGCGCTTATCTCAAGAATTACTAATTCAAATTCAAAATTTATTTATATGTTATACAGCCTGTTTAGAGAGAAAGGCTTTAGGCTATCCAGCATAACGCTACGATTAAAAGGAACGGAGCAGCAATGAGTAATATGTAGGTATTGCAAAAACAGGGAAAATTACTTTTTAGAGTTTCGGTGGCGTGCGTAGCGTACACGCTTAAAGTTACGGAATAATTAGATATGAATTGTTCCTTTTAAAAGCTTTTAAAAAATGTCCGGGCTATGTCTTTCTTTTAAGCTTGGCTCGCTGTAACCATTTATTTGGTTAATTGTATATAATCTTATGTGACGTAGATAATGCGCGGGTCAACTGGGGTATTCAAAATGACAAATAAAAAACTTTTAAGTAAGAATGACTTTAATCATTGTTACGAGGATACATTTCATTAATATGGTGTGTAGCGAATCGGTTAATAACTCAATCAATTCATTATTACGGAGTTTAATTTATTTTCGATATTTCTTATTTATTAATCCGAGCTTATGGTCGCGCCGTTTTTAGTTCGACATAGATAAATTAAATGAGGTTCCGATAGAGTTGTTGAAATTCTGGTTAGGGTTGCCACTAACCGGAATTTTTAATAGCAGGTCAGTGTAGACTGATTTAACATTTGTAAATTAATTGTAAGTCTATTAAAACAAGACAAATATAATAAAATATATCTGTATTATAGAGATACATTTTATTATACTACGTATTTTATGGAGGGGGAGGGGGGAACGTCTTAGTTATACGACTGTTACGTGCAGACTGATTAAGTGAATTACATTTGATTTTTAATTAGTCTCACATACGCGCACTGATGTTTTCCCACAATAACAACAATGCAGTTCTTCAATACAATGTTTACATAAATGTTTGTATATTTCGACAAAATTATGAATAATTTTAGTAATAATAAATAATCTATTACATCTATTTAATGTGAAAATGAAAGTAATATCTAAACGTAAAAGCAAATTTAATTAAGTTATTCCTGACACAAGTACATTAGCTTTCAATAAAAAACAGCATTATAATCGATCCACTCTTTTAGGAGTTACGACGACAGATATCCAGCTACGTCAAACATCTTCCTTTGTAGGTACGTCAGGGTTTAAAGAATAAAATTATAAGTTTTTTTTTTTTCAGAAAATCTATAATTTTTTCGTAGCAGTAGCAACCCTAGGAAGTATTTGATAAATTGGAAAATAATATTAATATTTTGTGATTATGTCGATTAGTTTAACACTGATGATGATGTGTAGGTGAAAGGAGGTTTTAATGCGAGTTAATTCGTATGTTTCTGAGGCTATACTCTCTTAAAAAATAATACACATTCAACGGTATCATTTACCACAGTAGCCTGAGAGACGCAATCGGATTACAGACTTTCTACCAACACTTATGTATTTTGAAATCTGAAATTGGGAAAGTTTTTTTAACTTCAAACTTTTTGTGTAAACTATACTTAATGCTAGCGTTCACATAATTAATAAAATACAAAACAGTTGTAAACGTTTAGTAAACTTTAATCTGCGACAAAAATCGGTGCCAACAAAAACATGTCACGCCACACGAACCCAGCTAATCCCGGTAAACCCGGCCATCTCTCATTCGACAGAAAACATCTTGCGTCTAGAAATATTGTGAAAAGCCACGTCATTAATCAGTCCGCCATCTTGTTTCCCGCGTTTTCCCGACCACAGACAATCGGCCATAAACAAGAGCGCTGTTAATCCACAGATTATTAAGAGCAGTCGCAACTGGTGCTGGGATTTCTTGTAAATAATTGTAAATCTGTGTCAAAATGTAACGACAAATACATATGTTAAGGGATTAGAGCCTGGATTAACCCGTTTCTTGTTGCGCATTCGCTTCCCGAACTGACGACTTAGCGACAGTTTGCTGTAATCTTCGTTTAAATATGGCGACGGTGGTTCAGCTAAATAGGGCTTACAGTGTTTATTTTGTCGTTCACCTTTTTGTTTACTGAGAATACAGAAATAATCTGTTCGTTTAATTACCGATGATGTTCTTTTATTATACTACGAAATGTTCGCTATAATCAAGTATTGTTATTAATATAGATAACTGATTTAAGTTTATTTAGTTTTTATGTGTGTGGGATATCATAGGTTTAAATAATGAATTATTATATAAAACTATGTATTAGGAATGAAAACATTGGTAAAAACATAGATTCTTATATTTTTTTATCCTTCGGATTCAGTCAAGGAAATCAATAAAAAAGTATGCTAACTTTACCAGAAACAAATAAACTATTGTAGTTCTGTAAGTTAACTTTTTAAGTACATATTACTTATATAAAAATTAAGGACTGTTATTATTTTCGTAACCAAATGTCGATCAAGTTCCTTGCTAATGATACACATTGTCATTTTCTGTATACACGGTAAAAGCAATAGTTTGTTGTTAGTCTATCTTCACGAATAGTTTCAGCTTATTTCCAAACATCAATAGTTGCAAAGGAATGACATAAATCCGAAAATATTTTAATATTATTATGACAATCGCATTCATAATACGTTCAAAACTAATCTGCGAAAAATGGATTAACGGCAGAATGGTTACAGATTACGGAATATTTATATTTAGGAACAGTGTGTGGCCATGAAAGATACAACTTGCGTTTAGTATTTAAATAGAGTTGTATAGAAGATTAATTTCGTAATATATTAATGATTTATCAATGAAATAAAATATTGAAGGTGGTATCGTCTTCACTCATAAGTCAAAATCTCTATAATAGTTTCTATATTTCTGAATTTTAAGCGGTAAAATGTTAAAAATCTCACCATTGTATTTATAATATTTATTAAGATTTATTGAATTGAGATTAACATCGGCTTAAATTAATAGTTTATACCAACTTCAAAATTGTCCCAAAAATAGTCATTTTCACTTCAGATTTTCATAATATACCTGTTATATTGATATTTATAATTCAAAACATGAATAAATAATTTTGTAGATTAAAACGTTTTTTAACGTAAACACTTAATTAAATGTATTTTTTACCTCCATGCAAAAAAACTTGCGTCTAGTCGCAGCGACTGAACGCAATATTTCGTGGCGTCACTAAATTTGTACACATTTAGTTTATTTGTCCACGTTTCTGATTTCAATAAGCTTTACCCTTTTCGGATGTTTTTATAGCATTGTGCGTACAAAGGAATTAAATCCTGCACAATCAGGAAGTTTGTCATTTCGCGGATAATAGAAAGTTTTGTATCGAAGAATAAGTTTCAATACAGACAAATAATCGTGACATATTTGTAAGGATGCCATATACTGGACAGTAATTGTGATTCACTGAATATGAATGAAAATGATTTCACCTGCGTTCAGTCTTGTGATATCTAATTTGCTGCGTTTTATTTATGTATGCAAATGGATTGTTATAGTCACAATGGAATATTTCTAATATAGAGGAAACATGTTGATTACAGACTAATTGAGTAGTAATTTTGTTGGTTTTTTGTGGGTTTTGAAAAACAGATGTAATAGTTAACATACAATACAATATTTTATATATTTGGATATTTTTTGTGATCATAAATTTTTTGTACATTCAAATACTATATAGAAGAGAGTTATAAATTATTAATGGTGGATAGTAAATAGTGGCTTATTTATAAAACGGTTGGATTAGCGTACGTCTCTCACCTAATGTTATAAGGACTTAAATGGCCTATTCAATGGTCGTGAATCGTAAAATAAACGCAGCTAATTTGAAATACATTAAAATTGTTTAATATACAGCGTGAATTAGGATTATTTAGATAATTTAAAAGTGCTGTCACTGAAGAAACTTGAACTTTGCATTTATAAATAAGCAAGTTATTTCAGTCGGACACAAACGTAATAAACTAAACATCTCAGCAAATGTTTACACAACAATCCCACTCAGATATGAACTCTTCATTTTGAGCATTTCATAACATTACCACAAAATTAGCCATTGTTTATTGCACGAGTTTAACCACGAATAGCACTGACAGATCGCAGACATATTTCTATGTCTGTTTTCGTTTTCTTTAATGGTGCTGTCTCTTTGACGGGCTCGTTGGTGGTATCAGTGCTTACCCACGTGAAATCTAGTGTATTTTATATTAGTTTCACTCGTGTCACCGCAAGTTTTTCTGGTTTTATAAAATTAAATAAATGTTGATTACTCACTTAGAATTACCTGTCTTTTCTTAATGTTTACCTAAACCCTTTTTATCAAAATCAGCTCAGCTATTTGTTGTTTGTTATAATGTTTGATTCCCGTGAATGTTGTTTGCAGTGTTTCATCGGAAGGTGTTTAGTTGTTTACGGCGTGGTGAGGTAACGAGAAGCAGCCGCGCCGGCGACATCAAAGAGCTGCGCGTGCACATCAAAGTGATCGCCGACGCCACAGATTGTCTAGACCAGTTGAGGCATCTAATAAACGCATGAAAATGTATATTTTGAGTACTTGTTTTTCACTTCAATTATATCGATAGCCACTCCACTTGTTAATGGTTAATTAGTTAAGAACAAAATAATATAAAAAATCCAACACCATTATTTCAATAAACTGTGACCTTTTAAGAGCTAATCTTTGAAAGCATCGACGTTCACTTAAAGCAACAAAATATACGTTCTGATAGCTTTCAAATAAATATATTTTAGAAATTTTTATGTAATTATGCGTAACCATTTGTGCGTTTTTCAGCGTCCCGACTGTTTTTCTTATATTCTGTGCACACTATCGATTAGTTAGCATCAACAATCTAATAGCGAGATTATTTGTGATAGTATTTTAGATATTTAAGTACTGTATTATAATTTGATGGCTTTTCACTAGATTTACAGTTTGTAGTAATTGTGTCGGAGCAACGGTGACTGTTATCGGTGAGAATTTTATAATTTTACAAATAATATTTTAAAATGCGCCACAAATTAAATATTAACAATTGTTAAAAGAAATAGCTCATGCTAAGTCAAGTAATAGTTTCTGTGACTGGCAGGTTTATTTCCTATTGCCGGATTTGACAAAAATGTCGGAAATCTTTCCGATACATACAGCTAAGCTGTCATCTAATGCCAGGAACTATACAAGTGAAATTCTTATCATTGTCGATCTAGCCATTTAAGAAGAAGAGAAATATTGTTATTAAATTCTTTCTGTAATATCATTTATTTTCATAGGCATTTTTAAAAAGTTTTATTTTAATATTACAGAAAAACGAATAAATTTGAATTATAGATATTTAAAAAAACTTTCCCGCGCAACAAACGTCATTGAACGCATAGTAAATTGACAGATGACGTTTGTGAGATATAACAATGAAAACCTAGAAGTATCTCGTAATTATTAATAATATTTATAATACCAATTCCATTGTTAAAGTATTCTAAATTGTGATTAGAAACAGACGTTGTTAATAATACCATTAAATGTCGTTTCTTTTTCGAGCAGAGAAAATCAATTGTGTTTGGTTTACTGTGTCTTCCTAACACCGAAATAATTAGAAGATATCTTATAAATATATATTAAATAGTTTTTTGTGTAGTAAATTCAAATCGAGCTGTGAAAAAAATGTAAACAAACATTTACCCCGAGGTAAAGGTAAGTCGTACAGAAATTGGGTTCAATACGAAACTCACGATTGAATAATTTTGAAAAATGGTGCCGATAAAATGACATTGTTTGCTGTAATTATAGTATTGATGGAAGGCCGAGTGTCGAGTTACTAATGTTTTTAAATATTTGTGCAACGCACAATGCAGGCGAAATACGATCTTTTTCACGTAATCTTAGATAATTACTCAAATCTAGCGATAAACGTTTTTGTACGCATAAGTGTGCAGGAATTTTTTATTTATTTTGTGTTTACGGATTGTTTAAGGATTGCGAAAAGTTCACAGTCTGTTTGTAAAATAAGAGTTTTTCCTCACCACATATGGAAATTATACGGGCTGTTACCAGAATCATCTATGTTCGGAAAACGAAGAAAGGTGACAGTGCTAATGGATACAATTATGATGTTACGGAAATAAAATTGTCCCTGATTAAAAAAAACATATTTTAAAACATTTTTATTAGCGTTATTTCGCTCCATAATGTTATTCCAGCTGTTATTGTAATCATGCTTCATCGCTGGTTCTTTTTTTTAGTAAAGTAATGTATTTTTCATGAAACTATCGTTTCATTTAGCTGTACTTACAAGATGGAGAGTGAATAATAAAAAGTGTTAAAAATATGTCTTTTATTAGTCAGGGTCGATTTTTTCTGGTCCTTCATCAAATGAGTCATTAATTATCACCCGTCTTAGTTTTCGGGAGCGGTCCCCCAAACACACTGTATACGATTAAAAAAAAATTGTGAATTTGTGACATTTTAATAGTCTGGAAAGTCTGTTCAGTGGCTAATAGCTGATATCATTTGTTTTTAGGAGTCGTTTTTTACGGGGAGAGAAAGCATACCGTCTGTGACGGTTACACAGGACTTGCCGTTCCATAGTTACTTTGCTGACCAGACAAATAAGGTCCTAGAATATTACGAGGCAATACCCACTAAAATTGTCCCATCTTCTATGGCGATTGCAAAGCTACCGGCCTGTACATAAAATCATTTACAAATTTCACTTTCTTAGGAATAAATTTAAAATTACGTATAATAGATCCCAATGATATCAGACTCTCAGTAAATTGTCCCTTATTGTCGATGGCCGGAGCACACTAGAGGTCCAATTACTTGAGTTAACCTCCGCGCAAGGGTCACAATCTAATCTAATAAGTGAATCGGCCACAGCCCCGACGATACACCTACTCGTCTGATTAAATTGAGCATAATGTTTTGAACCAAGTCACATTACGAATATTTACTATTGTTTCAAGTGTTTGATATAATCATTATTTCGCTAAACTTTATCGTCGTTTTAAGGTCAGTTGAGGAGAATTAAATTAAATATATCTAAGCAAGTTTAATATAATTAACCATCATCAAGATACAGTTTTCAAATATACCGCATCAAAATCTGCTTAGTTGCTATTTTGGATGCCACAGACAAACAGGGGAAACTGCACTTAACTGTTTGTGTGAAGACAGTTGATAGTACTCATGACAACCTTTGATGATGATACGGAAAAACATCAATCCTGATAAAAAAACATATTTTTAAAACATTTTATTAGCGTTATTTATGCTCCACCTTGTAAGTACAGCTAAATGAAATGATAGTTTCATAAAAAAATACATTACTTTACTAAAAATAAAGAAGCAGCAATGAAGCATGATAACAAAAACGGCTGGACTAACATGATGGAGCGAAATAACGCTAATAAAACTTTTTAAAAATACGATTTTTTATAGTCGCGGTCGAATTTTTTTCCGTCCCATCATCAAAGGTGCCATTAGTACTATCACCCGACTTCGTTTTCGGGAGCAGTCCCCAAACACCCTGTATATGTCAGTGATAAGTAATATCGGTCCATACATACAGACTTATGTTGATATCTCGTGCCACGCAGACTGAAGCTTAGCTGTTAAAATACATTTTCGTTATTTCTAATACTATAAACGCGAAATTTTATGAGTGTGGATGTTTGTTACTTTTCCACGTGTCAGCTACTGAACGGATCGAAATGAAACTCTAGAAATATAGCTCATATATCAGTATACCGCACTATAATTTATAAATACTGTGAGGCGGGTGACACCGCGGGGCACCGCTAGTACTTTCAAATGCATTCTTTACTCACAAATATATTTTTAGAAAAATATAAGTTCAGATATTGAATGGGGCCATAGACCCCGTAGATTTAGTGGGCACTAATGTTTGTGCGTTAGAGGGACACTCGTGTCGGCCAATATTCATAATTGACTGATTTTAAACTCGTAACGATTAGTTCGCACCATCGCACCCTCGTCCGGCTCGAGAGGACTTAGCGACGCCGGGGTGGACAACCTTCGGTTGCGTTTTAAGTGAATTTCAATGTTTCCTTATAATTTCGGAACTCAGCTGTCGGTTTTTATTACTGCCACGTGTGGAGGTTAAATTGTTAGTATTCTACATAACTGTACATATGTACGTCAATTTGTAAATTATCTTAACGTATGCTTTTTACTGTATTTGTATTTTAAAGGATTTCTTATTTTAGGAAGATCTCTATATACCTTTGATATAGCATGGTCTTAGACATAATAATATGTATGAGACAAAGATATTTGTATCCAAAACTCTTTGGGTTCATCATAATTTTTTAAGTTTTGGTATTTTATGATTGTGTGGTGATGGTCTCGCCTATCGCTATACGAAAATTCACCAAAGAATGTTTCTCTATTTAGATGGGGAAGCTTAAGCAGAAACAAAAAACCCACATCAAAATTTTTAGTACTATAAAAGATACTTATTTGGCCTGAGACACATTCTCTTAGGAATAATATATCTTGCTGACGGATTCAGTACAAATAGCTCCTATTTTGTAATAGATGAAATAGTGAAAAGGTTGCGTACCCCCGAGCTGACCGGCAGCAACCCGCATGTTAGTGTAATACAGCAATTATAACAACTTGTCCACGCCGACCCATTGCGAACGACCATTACTGTCGACAACCTTCCTCGTCCACTCGCCTAACATCCTCTTGATCGTTTTTTTTAATAACGAGCATAAATGTAACCATTCAAAACGACATTTTTAGACTGATACGACACGACTATACGATATTTATTCCAAATTAACACGCGTTTCAACTAATTTAGACGTATTTTGACAAAATTTACCCCTCCAAGTTTTTAAATAAGAAAAATATCTATAACCATCTTCATAACTCACTTAGCTAAATACAAAAATTCATTGCAAACGATTTACTAGTTTAAATGTAAAAGCGTAACAAACATTCGCATTTGTAATATATTTATTAGGATCGTTAGATGACAGTTCTTTTCCGATAGTCATTGTTCACAAACGAATGTCACCCTAATTTAGAAGTTGAGAGTAGTTTTAACCCTACTTCGAGCTTAATACGGACTCAAATGAACCGTGATATAAAATACTAGTAATATATTAGTAAACAAGTAACCCTTCTATGAGATTCGACACAGTGGTCAGTACGACCGAAACGGATTGAGCGGGTTCATATAAAATTGAGATTCTTTGACCCAAGTTATAAGCGGCGAGCGATAATGTTAATCTATAAATACGATGTGTCTGTTTGTATTTAAAATAACATTATTTTTAAATACATATGCACGGTTCTCGTAACAGAACAGTTTTATTTGTATGTTTAATCCGGTCAATGTGAAATGGCTGGGCCGATTTAGACGGGACTTTCTATAGAAGATGGATAATTTAGGCGTAACTTAAACTACTTCAGTAATTACTTTACTGTCTTTTAAAAATAAAAGTCTGCAATAATTTTTTGTCATTTTTATTAGCAGTTGTACTAATCCTTGTGATTTTCAAAATAACGTAGGTGAAACCGCAAATCTCTACTAGTTAATCTTGAAATAATAAGTCAAAGCACTGAAGTAATTATTTGAAGGATCAAGTCCAAAAAGTTTGTATGTGAGGTGCATTTCGCTTTTCTCTTGTAACATACACTAAAGCTAACCCTTTCGAGTTCAACAGGTCAAGGGAGCGCGGGTGTGTGGATGGTTTATGTTCGTCGATCGGCTGACGGGTCATGAGATGGATATGGCGGCAATTAATATTAATCAATTTAATTTCTCGATCGTAAATCAACAAATAACACGTAAAATTATTTTCGAATTTATCTTTAGTTAAGCCATTTATTTTAGATTTCAATTGGGACATATTTAAAAGGTTCGGGTAACACAGGCTTTGTTAAAATCAACAATTATTACTTTTAAGAAGTTAAACAGTATCTTTAAATAATATAAAGTATTCTAAAATTAATTATGTTTGGCCCCATGGAACGGTCTGGTCCAGACAATAATGCAATAATC
>JAOSYY010000004.1:3206636-3218218 GCA_025727935.1 Hebomoia glaucippe
GCTGACAACGCGTCTCCAAGACCCTGGTCTAGCTGATGGCTATGGGCGACGGTAATCGCTTGCCAAATTCTCGTTTACCCATCAATAATATAAAAAAAATCTTATAATCAAATCGGAACTGACTATTTAAAGAATAGTATTATGGTAGGTTTTTTTATTCCAAAATGTTATTCTAATTACAATCTTAATTTCAGCTTATATCAAAACCGTACAGATGAAATGGTTTTAAATCTATATTTTATTAATTTAACGTCTCGTTGTCTCAAAATTGTCATATTTAATCAATCGTCTGCCCGTCAGTAGCTTATACAGGAAGACTTACGCAGTGAAACCCTCATATGCAAATAATTAAACCGTTTCGAATGCGCACAAGTGCTCAAATTTGAAGTTATCCATAATTCTAGAATTAAGGATTGACTCATACGATTGCGGGCGCGCAGTCTTGGAACGCCGCGTGTTAATGTTTACGCGCCTGCTACCACTCATAGTTTTGACAGGTCACACCGGGGTACAGGCTAGTGAAACGGCACATGTTGCCACAAAAACACAAGCGATATTCGACTCTATTAATACTAAATACAGTTCAAAGTCCCTCGCCGTGTTTCACGCACTTACGACGGTCCGAGCACCTGCCCTCATAAATCGTAAGTATTGACAAACGCGCTATACTTATTTCGAAGTGAATTAACACTGGATCGTATTTTACGCGTAATAAGGTTGGTTTTAGTAATTTATGCAACATTTTCATACGTTTTCATGGAGTTCAAACGAGTTATATAAGTAAGAAGCCCGATCGGAGATCAAAGGGTTCCCGATCCGCCGACTCGGTCGGCCGTGAGCGAATCGTCTTGATACTTAATTAACTTATTATACTATATATTTATTTTTCATATTCTTTTTATTAATACGATGACAGTTTAGAGTTTATGCTTCGTTAAGAAGTCCCCGTGAGGAATGTTCGGTCTTTTCTTCCTTTTTCTGCCTCAATATGTTTCTTGTGAAATTCGTTTATCTCGTTGAAGGTTTATTCTCGAAATTACATTTTGCGTTACTTATAAGAAATTGTACTGAGATGATTAATTAGTAATCGCAATTAAAAATATCATGTGTTTCGAGTTTAATAGTATGAGATCGTAACATAATATTTTCATGTCAAGTAAATATGTATTTCAATCAGTTACTTTTTACTCAATAGAGTATATTATGTAATGTCCCTACGCTTAAGTAGAGGTTATAATAGTAATCAAGATCTCGCCCTACTCTCTGGATACCTCATGTACTCAAAGTACTGGCAGGCTTCCTGAAAACGTCGCAGGGCCGTTCGAGCGCGTTACATTCAGCATTTCTTTGATGTGGCCGCTGTTTACGCCACGCTCCGTGTTTGCTATTAAACAAACCCACTCGATCGCAGCCCGATAGCGAATGCCGATGCGCCAATACCAGCTGACCACTCTATACAGCTTACGCAGAACTTACTTGACTCTCCCAAAGATTTTTCACGGCACCAACGATATCCCTTCAAGGTCAAACAAGGTTAAAAGGCAGAATAATGATGAACAAGAAGCGAGAAAGTTAATCTATGTCGGAAATATTTCCGAGAACGATTTCCCGCTGGCTTCAGCTAATAGAATTGTAGAAGTACAAAATTACTGATCTGTTTAGAGTATTATTTATGAAACTAGATATGTAGAATGGAGGAATAGCTTTTTAGTCAACGTTTCTGATAAATGGTGGTTCTGTAAAATGGTGGCTGGTGAAAGACAGCGAAACGTCCAATTATACATTTCTGAATCACGTTTTGACAAATATCCGCAAGTTGCAGAAATTATTTTAAAAATGAACACATAATTTGTTTATGACAGTTCTTACACAACTATAGTCCAGTTTAAAATAGGACGCAAATTGACAGGTATGTTTCAAGAGTAAAGATGTTGAGAAGAGGCAGAAGATGTAGACTGATTCCGGGAATCTAGACTAGTACATTTAGAAAATTCTAGGAAAATGAATTAAAGATTTTCCGCGAACCCACGAAGTGATGAGTTTCCGCGCGTTCGTGTTTATCAAACAATTGCAGCCAACGCCAAGTCGTTGCCCAGTTTGGGCCAACACGCCGTATTGTGTGTAAACAAAATGTTATAGGTTCTAAGCCAACGTTCGGTTTAAAATGTAAGCGAGGCAGTAGACAGCTGAGTTGAGATCATTATGAGACCTTTATACACGTCGCAGAAGGTATGAGGTCGTAGGAAGTAATTAAAAGCCTTATTTCCTTTAAGGTCAGTGTATAATACGCCTGGCATAGATCCTGGCTCGGAGGAAAGAGTGCCAGAAATCTCGGAGGAGGATGATAGTTGGAAAGAAGAGAAACCATCTGAATTCTTGGCTGTTATCAGAGTGGGGCGCTGTTTCGACCTGCCTGTAACGTTTGATATCAAGTGACATTCATGAGTTTTGATTATTGATTACTGACTATTGGCTAGAACCGCGCTCGGGAATGGTGACCTAACCTAACTTTTCATCTCTCGCGTCAAATAGACTGCTATAAGCGTATGGCTTACGCCACGTCGGCGTACTTTACTCGCCTTTGAAGTGCTTTCGGGATATTTACGTAGTGTTTGTTTATTTTCATATTTGCGGTGGCCCAGAAGTTATAAACTACCGAACAGTTGCCCAACTGCATAAGTCAGTTCCGAGAGTTCATTTATCTGTGGCCGGCAAGGTCACTGTCATTGGACTTTTGTTCAGTCCTGAGTATCACCAAAAAAATAGATGCACGATTTATAAAAATTTTAATCCGTCTCGGATAAAATACAAAATGGCTGACGACCACGAAGCTGACGTTATGCCGGGTAACATTCGCTGTTAGGCATTCAGACAAATAATTATGTGGATTTCTGTTGGTGACAGAATTCTTTTAAATAGACAAATAGTATCGATTATGAATATTACACACTTCCTAAAATAATCATTTTACGGTATTTTAACAATTTAATTTAAGAATAACATTACCATAATCTGTATTTAAAAGCAGGAAAGCCAAGATTATGTTAATATGAGTTTGTGTGGCATCCAATATCGAAACCTGTAAAAGTTGCATAATTTATTAGATACAAAATACTAAACTTTTAACACAACTTTATTTAGATGTGTTATTTCATATACTTTTTTGTGTACCATCAGCCTTTTTGAAAAATCAATAATTTTGGCAGCAGCACGTCATCGAATCTCCCAGATCCTGGTCTCGGAGGTGGGAACAACAAATAAAATATAGCGAGTAACTCCACGGGCTGCCACTAGCGCACAGTAAACGTCTATGATCTCGTAACATGTGAGGTATTTATTTGAAAAACATGAACGGCCACGAGAGTTGGCTACTCCGACAACAAGTAATATTTACACAGAGAACAAAGTTCGGTTAGTTTTAAAAATCAAAGCTGTTATGATTTATATAAAGCAATAACATTTATTGAAGTTGTACCAGATAGAAGCGATTAAAAGCAACATTAGATAAACGAAATTGTCCTATAAAATTGTTGGAATGTTTTTTCAGCGTTCGCCGTGAATCTGTCGATGAGCGGATATCTTGACGAAGGCTTCCGGTCATCAAAGGGAAACGCTCCACCCGCTGTGGAAAATTTCAACTTCGTGTCATTGTGTGGCGAACTGTTTCTACGCGGTACAAGGCTAAAAACACTATTTTTGCACGCATGATAATGTCATTGAAATTTTTAACTAGATTCTATCATTACTCATTGTTTTACTGACCGCCAGATTTTTTGTATATTACGAAATTGAGGATACAACGGCTATCAGTCAGTGCTATGTCCATCAAACCCGGTCCAGCCGTTTTGGAGATAACCAGAAATAAGACAGACAGACAAGCAAAACTGTGTAAAGGGAATACTTTCATATATATTTACAAAATTAAATTTGAGGTAATTTGTCTAAATTAGGGAACCGATTGCAGGAATGTAATTAGTTATTTTCCCGTTCGTCCAATCCGCCCGCCCTAGCGGAAACCGTCCAGTGCCAGGTGTAATTAAATCATTACAGGAAGTGAGTGCTGCTTACAGATTACTCTAGGGCGGCTTTGATCAAGCGGGCGGCCATTAACGGCCTTCGCAGCGTTTCTTTCATGTTAAAATAATGTTTAGATCAACCACAAATTTATTTACATTCTCTTAGTAAAATATTTATCGTATCTGTGTCCACTTTACATTACGTGTTTTAGGACTTGCTGCGATTCACAGTCAACATTGGCTTTTAGATAATTTTAATATTTAACTAAACGAAAATAATATAGAAGAGGAACGTTGTGTCTCATGAATATCGGTCTAGCCTTTTACGAGTAAGACCTGGACCGAAACAATACTTGAGGCGATGATGGATATACTAAACTGTTGAAAATATTATTAGTAATTAATAAATTAAGTTTGGAATTGGCGATCCCCTCTGGAAATAAACAGTCACATGCTGAGTGCGCAAGCGCAGGTCAGAGAAGCGAGTCACACCCCTGTCAGGGGCAGTCGCGCAGAAATGACGGCTGGCCGCTTTGTTATTGTGACGTCCGCGTTAAGATCTAAATAATGTCATTCGGAGCACTCATGCGCAGGCTGACGCGAGATACGATTCGGATTTGTGTGATAACTTTTTTTTTGGAAGTATGACTCAGTGGGTATTGTTATTTCTGTATTTTTAGTCTTTATCACGTGGTGACCGTAGATACAGTATCTGTAAGTAATTTCAAAATATATCATATTAAAGTCGATCGTCATAAAATTGGATCGCTATATCGAGTTTTTAATTGAATTAATGACGTTTTTGGCTACTTGCGAAGTCGCGTCCAGTCGCTAGTGTATTTATTCGCATTTGATTCTAACAAGTAATGTTAGCCAATCTGAACATCAAAATTGAACGCAAAGGCGACCTAAATATTTTTAATTGTTATTCGTAACAATACGAGAAGTATGTTGTAGATGTACCGATAGTGGCCGGGAATGTCAGCTCGTGAGGAACATTGGAAAATATTTCCCCATGCCCCGTGATGGATGTCCGGGGCTTATCGGCCCAATCTAACGTTACTTCGGCCGCTAACTTACCGAAAGCCTTAAGGTTTTGAGTAATTTATGGAGCTATTCGGTCGAGGTCACACTCATTTAGAAGAAATTGAAATTGTGCCATTTATGCGTATTTAATTTCATGGAATCCGACTTAATTATATGAATGAGGCTTTTATTAAGGTTTCCCAGTTTGAAAAGCTTTTTCGAGGCTAAATGAAAATTAGTACAAGTTTGGTGTAAATGTCGAAAATTTGTTACTCTTTCTTAAAGTGTTATTTCGATTTAGTTGGGATTGATACAAAGATAACCTCAGCAACGATTTCACTAATTTCTATTTCTATATATTTTAAAGGAACACTAGACTAATTTGATTAAATAGTATAAATACCGAAATAATTATAATATATTTGGATATTTTTGATGGAACATATAAGTAAATACTGCCTTGACAAAGCCGTTGGCTCTACATATAAAAATCGTCTTTATTTTTAAAATATAAACTAAGTATAGAGATTTCAGAATGTTTGCCTACTGTTTCTAATTTAACTGTGGTATGAAATTATTACGTTTCATGTAAAATTAACTGGCTGATGTTACCTGCTGAGTCTCATAAATGTACCAAAAGCTACTTTAAAACATAATTTTACAAACGGAAGAACAAACACAAAAAACTCGTCAAATCGATCATAACGGCTCGATTGTTATCTCGATGACGAATCGATGTCGATCGACGCGCATTTAATTACCATCTTTTACGCCAACTGACTTACCAACCGTTATAGATAAAATATATTGTGACAGACAAACATAATATCCAGAAATAGATCTTCAAAAATCGAGTCAGAATTATCCATTTTTTTAAAGCATTATCTATAATTTATTACTCTGTAACAAATAGTGTAATCTACAAAGAATCTATAAATATTACAAAAACTTATGAGAATGTTAGAAATATTGAAATAATCTAATTCTGTCCATTAAGTAAATTTCTATCTACGAGTTACCGATTGCTCGAAATAAAAGTAAGTTGAGTAATCATTTTCATTTGGCTGATAGTACCGCATATCATCTAGTGTGCTTGCCTGTCATAAAATGTATAAAAAAAATATTCCAAAGCCTCGTTTCCGCGGCGCCACTGCCTCAAAACCACCATGCCATCTCAACTGTTGTCCAACGTGTTATTGTCAAATTTTAGTCAGTTAACTGTTTTGAGAGTCGTATGAGCTACTGATTAGAATTTGAAAGGCAGCCATTACGGTCAGCCCATTGTTTTTGGCCAAATACGAGTCGTGATATATTGTTGCCATAGCTCTTGTATTAAAATAAAAACATAATTGAGCGTGTGTGACTGACGCCGTGTGTTGAGTCATTTGTTGTCATAAATTTAAGTGGCGCATTTGAATGAGAATGGACGAAAGTGTCTCGGTAGGTACTCGGCCATTTTGAACAGTGCGTCCATTTCAAAATATGATAATATTTTTCAAACATATGATTATGTGGAATCGTTTTCAACTAAAACGAGGCCGCGAGTAACGGCAGGAGGTGGAATACAATTTGGATACGCTTTCTTTTCATTACGTATGCTAGAACTGATATTAATTAGTCGTCTGTCTGTATACAGGGTGTTTGGGTGACTGCTTCGGAAAACGAAGACAGGTGATAGTACTAGTGACACCTCTGATGAAGAGATGGAATAGAAGTCGATGCTGACAAAAAAAAAACCATATTATTAATACGTTTTACTAGTGTTATTTCGCTCCATCATGTTAGTCCAGCTGTTATTTGTTATCATGCTTCATTGTTGGCTCTTTTTTTAAGTAAAATAATGTATATTTTGTGAAACTATCGTATCATTTAGCTGTACTTACAAGATGGAGCGTAAATCACGCTAATAAAAAGTGTTAAAAGTATGTACTATCAGTCGTCTTCGTTTTCGGGAGCAGTCCCCAAACCTGGTGGGTTTCAAGAAACCAGCGTTTTTCTTTCTGAAAGACAACGCGTCTTTCTGACGTCCATGGACGACGCTAATCACTTGCTCCCAATAATATAAAAATTCTAAACACAGTATGAGTAACAATTGAACACACAAAACATATTTAATAGATCGTGTCCTAATATGAGATCTTTAAAATCTCAAAGGCCCCCATCCGGCGAAACAAAATCCCTTAATAAAGACTCGTATTGTCCCTCGTTCCGCGCATATCTACGATTTATTGAAAACAGTAGTGCACAGTGGCACAATGGGCCGTCACGCGCTCGTAATTAACAAAAAATTCTAAATCGACGCGTGAAATTCAGCACACCCAAGTCGCTTTCGAAGCGAAGATAATTTTGAAGCGAATTCGAGACAAACACTCGTTCCAATGATGTCTTAATAAAAAAACTCGTTTTAATGGTAACTCGTTAATGACATAAGGAGACTTTGTTATAACATATACATTATTAAACGATGTTCGTTAAAGTATATTTAATTTTAGTCTCAAATCAAACGCTTGCCAGGAAAATTAATAGACATTTAACGGGTTATAATAATTACGTTTGGATCACTATTTTTCTATAGCATCATACATAAAATTAGCTGTATTTTATAAGCATCTGTATATATGCCTCCTTATGTATTTAGACAGAGCTATTATTCTATTATTACAAAATGATATACTAATTTTATTGATATGTATATAATGTGATTTAAAAACTATGTAAATCTGAAACAACGTTTAAAGTCTGTCTGAACGTGTAGATCCGTTCAAACAACGTAGTGGATAATTTTAACGCCTAAAAGCGTAACGAATGGCACAGAAGCAGTCGGACAATACTTGGCAGTAAATCAACATCTGCAATTGTGATTTTGATAGATTATCGCCGCCATAGCGCTCTTACGAGACTCCATTGTTTTGTTTGAGAACAAATGCTCGTAGAAAAAACGGCTGTCCGTGTTACGATTCCAATGTTTCAAATTGTCACTTGTTTGTTAACATATTGTTAACGTTTTCTCATTTTCAACGTTAAATATAACGTTACACAATCGCTATGCTATTTATTTTCAAATTATACGTTTATTCTTTATCTATATTAATTATTATTATACAATGATCTATTCGTAATATCAAAATTATTATTGTTTTAAATGTATATAAAAATGTACAATTTACACACATATTATAAATGCAGCTTATAAAGTTTGTGTTTGTTTCTTTGTGTTAATCTCTGAAACGACTGGACCGATTTTGACGCTACTTTCACTGGTAAATAGCTGACATTATAGCACATAACTTTTCTTTTTGATAAGTATTTAGCATTTTCCACAAAGTCGTGAAAATTTAATAGCAAATTTTTGTTTTTGTTTATATAAAAGTCGGTATGTAGATTCTTTTATAAAATATACGTTTGATAAGTTTTATAGTCGAATGGCATCTCACGAATGCAAACCAGTTAACATTGTTAATGAAGGTGGTACACTGGGACTGCGAGATGTCGTGTCGCGAGGCAACAAATCGCGGCGATAAATAAGGCCGCGGGCACACGCAGCGACTCATTACAACTCTGATATACGATCTGCGATGATAATATTAAAACAACTAATTATCTCCAACATGCGACTGAAAGATAAATTGCACGCGCTAAAATTGAGCTGCTACGAGATCCTTTATACTTAACTTCTTATTCATAAACCTAATGAATATTTTAAGAAATGTTTAAATTCGGAAATACCTGCTTTAATTTGAAGGCAAACGGGCGTACAGTTCACATATACTTAGCGATTCCTGTCGTCCATTGGCACTTACAAGACCAGTAGATCTAGAAGATCTATTTTTATTTCGAGTAATCGGAAATTCATAGACTGAAATCGAACGCGTTACACTTCACGACTTTTCCATCTATGAACGGCGGTACGTGACCCGGACGGGACTTATAAATTATTAGGATATATATCAAATAACAATTTGTGCATTAAACATTGTCATTAGTTTTATTCTTACATTTTTTAAATATATATAATAATAGTAAATCTAATATATAAAATTCTCGTGTCACAATGTTCGTTTTCATACTCCGAAACGATCGACCAATTCTTATGAGATTTTATATGCATACTCAGTAGGTCTGAGAATCGGCTACTATCTATTTTTCATCCCCCTAAATCTTAAGGGTGGTCCACCCCATATTATTTTATCTTATTTTTTATACAACATATTTAGTTTCAACTTTTTTATGATACAGCATATAAAAATACATGCCACCGCAATTTTTCACCCCTAATATATATTTATGTGGCAAAACGACGTTTGCTGGGTCAACTAGTTTTATATAAACATTGAATTACTGATGTTTAAGTATAACAAAACTAACTGCCGACTGTCAGCTTGAGTACTCCATAGTTAATTGTATGAAAACGTTCTCCCGGAACGGTGTTCACGGTCGTCGAGGTTCGCGGGGGGCAGCATAAATCACTCGGACAAAGATCGTAATTGCAATACGCTGCGATGGCACGCTCTGTGTTCTCTAAGCCCTTGCAGCTAACGCTAACGACGGCTGGCTGCTCACGAGAAAACGGTAGCACAGAGAGGACAGGAAATTCATAAATTACGAAGGACTTTTCCTGTTTCGGAAAAGTTTAATCACTATACAGTGAGGCGTTCCTCCCGTTTCAAAAACGTCAAAGGTAACCTTATATTAATGACGAAACAAAGTAATCAACTTTTCTAAAATTGGAACATACAAATATGAACATTACAAGATCTATGACACAACTGTTATTTTATCCTAAGAAAATTCGAAAAAAAGGAATTAGATTTTTACGCAAACTTTACTTTAATTCTTTGATCATATCTATTTCGTCATCAACGGCTAAAAACATCTCGAATATCTAAGACATCGAATCGTATTCGTAAAATACACTATTTTCCAATTATTTACTTGATTAAATGAAATTTAAAATTAAACTAAGGGCTTGGCCGCTTTTCAGTTCGTGAAAAATCGACTAGTACAGATTTTTTAAGTAACTACGAAAATTATGTAATAAACGGAACGGATGATATCTCTAAATATCTCACCTCAAGCCAATTCTTAATCCTTTCATAATCATTTAATACTGAGTTTTTTTTACGACTCGTGATAGTTTAGTTCACTATCGATCGGTTCCCGTTACCTATTTCTGGAAGGTCGTCTTTGATCTTCACTATATCGACCGGTTAGCACGAATGCTTATACATTTGTGGAGTAACAAGGCACTGTAATGTTTTAATAATAGTTTGATGTGCGCATTTTTCGTTAATACGAAACGAATTGAAGCACAGTACTAGAGGAGAACCTATTTGCCTACCTGTCAAGTTCTTGTCAAAATCTGTTTTGTCTCTTGGCTTCCAGATCTATATCTCGATCGATGGCCAAGAGCGGAAGCCGAAGTACTGACCACTGCGTCCCATTAGATAATTACTTTGTCGGCGGTTCTCGGAACGCTCCCGGGAAACTTGCCGCGCCGACTTTAAGAAAAACGCGTATAGCCATCGATCCTTAAGCGAATCACGGACAAAAATAATAAAAACATCACAGTCAAAATATATGTTGGTGTTATTGAAAAAATTTGAAAGAAACACTGACTTTTCGTCGACTTTGAGATGCCGCGGGCAGAAGTATCTTACGACTTGGAACATTATCACTATCCGGATAAAGGTGATTATCTTTTGCTGCGCGAGAGGCTTCTTCTGTACGGCTTCGGAAGGGCGTGGCCCGCTTCGAATGGAAACATTTGCCAATATTATAGTGAAAGGACTGAGCAGATGAAATAATTTATTTCTCGACGTCTTTTTGTTACCAAAACTGTATGGTATTGTCCGTTTTTTTCGTCAGTCACTTTGCCGCCTGTGGCTACGACATCTATATTAAACCGTTCACTGAAGACCCGACAACTGAGCAGGGAACTTGGACCTTGTGACCACTCGCAGTGGTGGCGGTCTGGGGGTTTTGGGTTGATGGGGAGAGGTGCAGTTGTGACCTTCAGCGATTGTGGCGTTAAATGTGTGTTGTTGACAATAGCATTAAAGTGTTAGTAAGCGATCCGTCGGTTTTGTGCAAAGCGGTCTCTGTTGACTTGTGATTTACGTGTATCGGACGTTAAGGAGATTATTCAGATTGCCTCACTTTTTGTCCATCCAACAGCGTGACGAAATCTTAATATCCCGAATAGATTGAGAAATTTAAATTGGTTTCTCTTGCATGTTTAGAATTCTTTTCATAAGCAAATGTAAATAATTTTAAACCCAGCTCATATAGGTTAAATTGTGCAGGACTTGTGTTTGCATAGTTCTAAACGTATAAATGGAATTAATTTGTAAAATCAAAATAAGATTATAAATCCATATGAAAATATTTAGGTATAGATATTGTTATATCTAACAGAAACACCATTTATAATTTTTTTGTCCCTCTGCCTATCCATTTGTTTCGTAGTGATCGTCGAAACGACTAGATCAATTTTCACATATTATAAATAGTAACTCAGGCTTATTATAATTTTATTTCATC
>JAOSYY010000004.1:3242846-3262772 GCA_025727935.1 Hebomoia glaucippe
GATCAAGGGACAGATGCAAAAGGCAGTACTCCTGGACCCAGCACGTATTGTCAGACGGTTCCTTTCTCTGCAGCCTTAACCATCGGTAGCTTGGGCCAAGCTCCGCTACTGCTGGTCTTCCAGATTAGGTTTTTTATGCTAATTTTATTTTTGTATTTTACTTGGATATCTATTTAATAAAAATCTTTTTGAAAAAATAAATATATGAAAATAAAGTTGAAAAAGAAATGAAAATGTATGTAATAAAACTATCGAAACAGTGGATCGCATCACTAGAAGTGGTGTGGGCATCAATTATTTAACCTTACTTAAGGTGCGGGTCACAAACATCGCGTCGGAATTGAAGAGACGTGGGTTTTGAAGCGTCCTATGAATGTCCACTTACTGCGTTAATGAATCAGGTGTCAATTGTTTTAATGAAGAGTGCAAGTTCATTTCAAATGGCACGTTTTGACTTCAATCTAATTTTATAAAAGACCAGCAGGCCATCGTTAAATATAAACGATGTAAGATAGCTGAGGTCTCAAAGGTTGGCAACGCGTCTCCGTACTCTTGGAGGTGTCCATGGGCGACACGAATCGCTTACTATAACAAAACAAAAATAAACAAAAATTTGCTAAGTGTAAATATTCCCAAAATCATCTAATAAATGGTGTTTTTAATCCCTTACATTCTATTATAACATGTGACACTCGTGTTACACGGTAAGTACAAGAAAATGTTATCAGCGATGGTTTTCGGCTGCTATCAGTTTATTTTGTATTATATGTTGCAAATACCATATGAAAAATATATCACCACACTCCACGAAGTTGCAATTCAATATGGTAATCAATACGCAAACATTTCAAAAGGCAAACATTCAACTTTGTCAAAAATGATGACGATAAGTTCTCTCTATCTCTATCTCTATCTTTCGGCCTGTCTCTCTCAATCCACGTGCAGACAACACTGAATAGAAAAAGTCAATATTTTCACAATAATCTTGAAATTTCATACACAAAGCTACAAACTGTGCAAACAATTTGCGCACTTTGAACATATTTTATAATATGTCAATCGGTTGTAAAAAAAATAGCTTCAAATATTATATTGAAACAATAACAGTTTTTTTATTGAAAACATAGACCTTACTTAATAGACCAGCAGAATAAATAAATATAAGAATGCTTAGAAAGAACATACGAACTAGCGAGCATACCTTTTACGCATTTCAAATATTCTTTGTCTACAAAACTCCGTTACAACCGTATCACTAGCGAGAGCCGAATAAATTTACAAAAAACGTCTCCATAAAGATCATTCGATTACGATGTCCATTACATATTCTCATTCGATAAACTACTGACCATCCGATTCGATTGTATCGATAATCGAATTAAGAGCACAATAATTCGATTGATCGCCCGCGAGCGAGAGGTCACGGCCCTAACGTAGCTTATAATAAAATTTACATACTTCTAATTTGGATGTGGCATTTAAAGTTCAATCGGGAAGGTGCTTATTGTAATCGGTATTAGTAGCTTTATGTAGTACAAAACCGTTAAGACTTTTCAAAGGAATACAATGCTTTAATCCCCCTTATCCTAACATTATTTTGACTGTAAGAAATAAATAAAAAATAAATATACTTACTTTGTTCCGGAACGGTTTAAATTTGATATAATCCTAAGCTTATCTATCTCAATTAGTCATTTCTTAGCCTGTTTGCAGAACATTGAGGTAAGTCTCTTAAATCAGAGGTACTTTAAAATACTTTTATGTATATTTTCGGTAGATCGAGAAGTATTTGAAAATAAATATTTTGTTTTATTAATTATTCTGAATTAGGCGAGTCCATCACAGTATCACATAAGCCTCATTTATCGACGTCTGGCTTAAAAAAAGATAAACTTTATTTGTTCATTACAAAATAACAACTTATCGGAATCTAAAAATAGATGTGCTATAAAAAAAATAAAACATTACGAATAACGGCTACGATAACGATATCTCTCACTTCAGACAGAATCGGAATTAAGATATGCCTCATCCATGCATTCCTTAATTAACGTCCCCATAAAATGACATAACATTTTACATTTGTCATGACGTCAGATACGTCACTCGTCTGTCACAGTGACGTAGCGGGATGTAGCCGCGTAGCGATCGTAGCCGATCTGGCGCACGTAGCCAATCGAGCTGACACGGCCTAATCGGCTACAAGATCTGATAATGTCCTTATTGACTGTAATTCCTATTATAATCTGTGGTTACGCTCCCCGACGACTCTAAGTCTGTGATTCATACAATGGCTAGGAGCAACATTATTTTTATGATTTTTAATAGACATTTATTTCCATCTCAATGGCAGATTTAAGATGGCGCCTATAATTAGTGAATGTTTCGGTTTAAAATGCTTTTTGTTTGTAATAAAATCTATTACTGTTTATGTGTATTCACCACTCTATAATATACCACTTACCACCGTTCATGGATGGAAAAGTCGTGAAGTGTAACGCTGTTCGATTTCAGTCTATGAGTTTCTGTATACTCGAAATAAAAATAAAATAAGGCAGGCAACGCGTCTCCCAGATCTACTCATCTTGGAAGTGTCCATGGGCGACAGGAATCGATCAGTATAGATGAACTGTATTTATGTTCGTTTGGCTCCCTATCGCAAATAAAAATTGTAATCGTATTTTCACTTGTATGGAGTTCTAATTATATTCCGTACAGGTTCCGTACACACGGCCCTAAGGCTTAAACACATAAGGAGTTGTGTCTGGTTATATTCCAATTACAGCGAATTGTGTGACTCTGTTGTGGTATCCCTTTAAAGAACAAAACAATTATCAGTAATCCTTATAAAGTGATAAAAATGTAATTAGGGATAAGCAGGTATCTGCGTACTAATAAAACGTGGGTATCTTTATCTAGATACGCGCTCCCAAGGCTAACGTTTAGATCGGTAAGTAAAGTAATTTGTTACTGCAATAACTGATATTGCTTAAATTTATACCGTATCGCCTAATCTCTATATCAATGTTTGTACGGAACTTTGATAGTCCCGATAATAACATCCATAAACAAAACACAATCTCAACAATCTGAATCATTCTACAATAACAATAATATTATATTCACACGATTATCCGCCGCCGTCGAAGTTGACCCTGCCTAATGTAAAATACGCGTTCGAAATTCAAATAACATTATGTTGCGTCGCCCGAGTGCAGCACGACGAAGCCCGGCCGGGCGGGGGGCGGCGGGGGGCCGCGCGGCGCGGCGAGGGGCGTAGCCCTATGTATCCGAAAGCTCGCTCCGCCATTGGCCGAGGCAGCCTCTCGAAGCTGCCGAGGCGGACGGAGAGGCACGCCATATAAATAAGGACGCCCGCCTCCGCGCACGTCAGTCCGCTCGTAGCTCGCAGTGTCCGCGCACGCGCGAGCCGCCTTATCTTGTGTGTTCTTAGTGCTATCATCATGGTGAAGTTCGAAGGAGATTTCAGTATAAACGCGATCCTAATGAACCACGCGGCGTCCAAGCCGCCGCTGTCCCCGTCCACGTCGAACACGACTCCCTCGGAAGCGGATCTAAGCGATTCCGAGCTGGACGTGACGGGCACCGAGCCCGTCGACTGCACCAAACCCAAAGACGACGACAAGAAAGACAAGAAACACGAAAAACCCGCGTACAGTTACAACGCGCTAATCATGATGGCCATCCGCAACAGCCCCGAGAAGCGGCTCACGCTGAACGGCATCTACGAGTACATCATGACCAACTTCCCCTACTACCGGGAGAACCGCCAGGGCTGGCAGAACTCCATCCGGCACAACCTCAGCTTGAATAAGTGTTTCGTTAAAGTGCCGCGCCACTACGACGACCCCGGCAAAGGCAATTACTGGATGCTGGACGCCTCCGCCGAAGACGTGTTCATCGGCGGCACCACGGGCAAGCTACGCCGTCGCTCGGCGCTCAACGGCCGCTCGCGCCTCGCCTGCTTCAAGCGGCCCCTGTTCCCCGGGGGCGCGCTGCCCGCCTACCCGCCGACCACGTACTCGCAGCTAGTCGGCCTCTACTCACAGCTGCTGTACCAGCGGTACGCTCCCATGCAGGTGAAGACTCCCCCGGTGGCCCCGAGCGCCGTGCACCCGGCCTTCAGGAACGAGGTGACCTACGGCGCGCTACCCTATTCGCCGGCGGTGTACGACAGGCTCCCGACGGCGCCCTTCCTCGGCCAGGCGCCGCTGCTGCAGGGCGCGCAGATGTTGTCGTTGCCGCCGTCGCCCCCGCCGCTGTCGCGGTCGCCGCCGCGCTCGGGCGGCTCGAGCCCCGAGCTGCTGCCGCCGCCGCCGCACGCGCTGTCGCCGCACCTCTTCAAGCCCGTGACCGTGCTGACGCGGCAATGACTGAGCAATCTCGAGCACGCGAGTGTCGTTAACTGTGATCTAGATGTAATCGCACCAGTGGAATTAGTTTTAAGGTAATCTCCGCAATATTAAGTATTGTTACTCGTCCTAGCATTCCGCTTTCTCTACTGTACATATTCCAAAGTGTATATTTATTGAATAATTAGTTTTAAGTTAAGAGAGATGTAATAAACAGAGATATCGAACCTAACACTGCTTTCATTCGAATCCCGAACCGCTCAGCGATCGATATTAAGACGCCGAATCACGACCCATTGAAACAACGCTCGAGTGAGGCGGAACGTAGGCCTATTTCCGAGCGCACTCTGCGTCCTCTCAACCAGCAGCCGTTTGGAATTGAATGACTAATTAATAAGAGCCGATAACAGGCTTTGGCTAAAATTAAACTACAATTTACATAGATAATTGTTACAGTCGTTTCTTAATACAATATTCCGTTACTAGTTCGATATGAAGGATATAGAGTTGTTTAGGACCTTTTAAACACATTTATAATCTAATATAAAATGCGATTATAGAGAATTAAAAGTTCAAATGTGATTACTAAACAAAAGATTCCAAAACACCTATAAATACAATAGAAAGCTTGGCCCAAAAGTACACACAGTACCTGAAAAGCTTAAAGCTTAATCCTTGGTGCTTCTAATATTTTTAAGCACTAATTATTAAATCCTAGTGAGATAAGTTTATTTAGTTTAATAATAAAATTAAATTTTATTACTCTCTATGTAATTTCGCACCGTTTATAATCTATCACTAATCTTGTGATTGTTTGCATCTATTTAGTTCTTAGGAATTTAATTACTTAACATTTTAACATTTTAATTACTTAACCTCTTGTTTTAAAGATTTTTCAACATAAGTTTGAAGATATCCTGTTCTTTTATGAGCTGATATATGTATGCTAATAAAAGTGTCTTTTATTAGTCGGGATCAATTTTTTCCGTCCCTTCATCAAAGGTGTCATTAGTACTATCAACTACCCTCGTTTCCGGGAGCAGTCCCCAAACACTCTGTATATAAACATTTGTAGCTTATTGTGAAATGTATATAATAAAGGGATACTAATATGTTAAATATACTAGTTTTATTAAAATTGATAAAAAATCCTCATAGATACAGTATTATCGTTCCAAATTGATCAGTTACGATCTACGAGGCACCAAAAAGTAATAAAAAAGTCTTTAGTTTTTTCTAATCAGATAAAGAAAAAGATATGTTGTTTTACTGATTGCGTAAGGAGAGCACACCTGTAGACGACTATGAATCACATCGAAAAATGTCCAAACCTCTAGGACCAATTTGAACACGCTGTATAACCCGGTACTGAACAATTTAGCTTATCTAGCATGACTCGCAAAAAGTACGACAAACAATAATATGTGTTCTAAAGTATTTATTAATCCAAATTATTTATTTTCGATAAATTTCCACTAGATAATTTCCTATTACATATATTGATATTTAATTATGTACTTAAAATTGATCTCGAATTCTAATAATAGAAAAGAAGTAGGTTTTAATCAATCTTGACTGTTAATGATAATATCGGAAAATGCATTGAAACACTTGTAAAGGTTTGGTAAATTTAGTTCGGACCATATAAGAATTATTTCACGGGGAATATATATTGAAAAATTGTGTTATTCGTAAATCTATTATAGAAAACACAATTCAAAGTATAAAATTCGCTAATTCAAGTAAGACGTGAAAAGACATTTAAATTTTATTATGAAAATTAATAAGTGGAAAAACATTACAATAATTGAAAAATATCAACTTATTTTCAGAGATCTGACTTTGAATACTCGTCATAACTTGGAGAAGACTCAAGTTCAGATAGAGACTTAAGTTGCGCTTCTAACTTTTACGTATAAAACCATCTGTGCATTTTAACATTTTCAGTTCGACTATCTTTTAGCTTATACACAGAAACCTTAACATGAGAATTAATATTGAATACTTATTTTTCTTTTTATCCTGTCCTTTAGACTTCATAAGGGTACATATTGAAATAGGCTGGGAAGTGGAACAAAGCCTTATATACGAAGTGTATATTATTTATAGATAAATAATGGTTTGTTTAATGTTTCGTGCTGAAGTTTTCTCGTAATATTCTCGGCAAACGCCAGGACGAGAGCACTCCGTCTCTTTCATTTTAACACAATTACGTGAGACAAAACACTAATTCAACATTACTTTCCTTCATACAAGAATGCTATTTCCACACAATCGGCTACATCGTTATCTCGGGCTTAATTTTATTGTATTACCTTGATAAATACTTCGATTTTTATATAATCCACGTACAATTCTTTTGTGCAAATAATACATAATTATTTATTTTATATGACAGACTATTTAATTCAAAAAATTCCTGGGCTAGCGGCTTGACTGATGGCTGGCACTGCGTTGCTAACTAATTTAACTAACTAATAATATATATAAGCGTTATATTAAAAGCGTAAATTTATAAATTATGAGACTATCGAAATTTTGTTTAAACGTAGGAAGGTTCAGCAGGCTCTAACATTGGTCGTCATATTTTCTTAAAGTATATCTTCATTGCTAGTGCAAAATATTAAGTAAAACAAGGCCGGAAGCAGAACGTTGATGAAAATAACAAACTATAGTGTGATATCGCTTAGAGCTTAAGTTTGGTAATGCGTCTCCTACATCTCTTGCTCTAGGAAATGCTCATGGGCGTCAAGAATCGCTTATTGAATGCTCGATGGCCTTCCTATCGCATAAAAAATTGAAAATATTAGCTAATTAATAAATTTCGGGTGACAACAAGTGTAATCGCTGTTCACTCGCGTTCATTGTGATAATCAAGGAATTTTACTTAATTTTCTGGTCGTACAGAGCTATTTTTTAGTCAATTTCTTGGTAAAAAGAAAAATTGCTACACATTTTTCCTTGCACCGTAGCATTTTCCATGCATTTTTAGTTAACATTCTCCTCCGTGCGAACTTTGTTCTAAATCCCAATTTTTAACTATTGCAAAATCTTAATAAGACGTGCACATTTGTCTGCTTTAAGGATATCACATTTTGGCTTATACAGGGTGTTTGAGGACTGCTACTGAAAGCGAAGACGGGTGATAGTACTAATGACACCTTTGATGAAGGGACGGAATAAGATTGGATCCAGACTATAATAAAATCGTATTCTTAAAACGTTTTTTTGCATTATTTACGCTCAATCAATCACTTTACTAAAAAAAAGAACCAGCAATGAAGCATGATACGAAAACAACTGGACTAATAAAACGCTTTAAAAATTTGTTTTTTTTTTGTCAGGATCGGGTTTTTCCGTACCATCATCTAAGATATTATGAGTACTATCACCTGTCTTCGTTTTCGGGAGCAATGCCTAAACACTTTCTATATACAAAAATGTGTTTGTATGTTACGTTTTACGTCTAATCAAGTTGTTTTTTATGTACCGATGCGTTCGTCCCTCGTGCGCCGGGTTCGGGCTTCGCCAACACTGTCCTGGCGACGATCGCTATTAAATTAGACTACCCATATGTTGGTGACAGGACATAAATAAAATATTAAAATCTGCGTTTCAGTGTTTTTTTACTAGTTGTAAAAGAAGCTATTTATCCTTAGAGTCGGTTAACAAAATCAAAATGAACATAAACGAAGCTGGGTTTAAATATAGTAGATCTATAAACTAAATACTTAATGTATCGTTACTGTTTACTTGTTTTGATATGTAGCTACCAATTTTTCGGCGTCAAACCGATAAGATAACGTCTTTAATAATTACTTTCAATGGAATACCTATAGTTGAAAAAATGTGACGCATTTACAGCGGAAAGAAAAACGTATTTTCATTAACTTAGTATCCTATAACATTTCCGATATGCTGATGACTTCTAATGGCAAAAAATCTCGAAATGAATGAGGCTTTTAGGCCAGGTACTCATAGATCATAGTGGAAATACTAGATTTATCACACCAATCTATTGTTATAACATTTTAATTAACTAATGTTTTCTTTTGTAGACAAGTTCTAAATAAAATCTCTTTTTCTTTGTTTAATAATTAATTAAAAAAGAAACTAAGAAAATTCCAGCTCAAGTGTAACCAACATTAAAATATCTATGTATAATATAAATATGTATTGTTTTAAAAAGATTGAATATTTTTGTTAAAGACACACAGCGGTGAAGAAAATGTAACAGAGCACAAGTTTTTTTTATAAGTTTGTCAGTCTGATTATCGTATACTGCACAATTGCTTATGCCTATACGTTATATTAATTAAATCGGCTAATAATCTTGAAAATACCTATTTTTATCAAACTTATTTGTGCACGTACGAAACCGCGTGGCATCATTAGCTATTATTCTTATCTGCTATTATTTGTGTTAATTCGTGACTGCGCTGTATTTTGGAAAATATGATTCATTTATGATAACGCTATCAGATGTACTTAGATATACTGATAGCGCACTGTAGTTACGTGTGATGTTCACTCATGGCTCGCAACTTCTTGACGTCATTCGCTTGTCTCTAAAACGTCTATCTTAAATACAATATTGGAGCAGACATCCAACTTCAAGTCCCAACAAATGTTTTCGCCATACTCAATTTTATTGATTCAAAGTACAAGCTTTTCTGACGGCGAAGTGTCGGTAGGCGTTCCACGACCTGGTCGGGGCGACAGGGAGCCGATTGGTTTGGAAATTCATAGGAAAGGACAAGAACAAGAAGAAAATTTGAGCTTGTATTCAAAAAACATAGCCTAAGTTGGTTTTGTCCCATTAACATTGCTATTTTGCTGTTATTGCAGACTGATCAATCAGCTTTTTTCAGTCTGTGAGCGAAACACAAAGCACACTTCAAAACTCGCCATAAAAAAAAACTTCGATTCGCCATACAAGTGTAATGCGTTAAAATTCATTGTCACATTGTGCGCGCTTTAAGTATTAAGCGGAAGCGATTTTTCTGCAATGAATTTTCTTTACATGATATGAAAAGGGAATTAAATTTACACAAATTGTACGTTTCTGCAATAATTAAACGGATAAATCAGACATTTTTCTGATGGTATTTGTCTAACCTTCAAAGTTGTAATGCATAAATATTTTATATTATACACTAGTTCTGTTGTACGGCTTCGCTTGAGAAATAAAAATCTTCTTTTATATTTTTTTAAATTGAATTAAAGTTTAATTGTATAATAACCATTACGATTTCAAATTTATTAAAACCAGTTCAGTAATTTAGATGGAAAGTGAATCCAAACAATTAATTTAGTATATGATTAGTTATAAAACTATCTTGTCTCTACGAAAGTATGGCGTATTTAAATAATATACCCTTTGATTTTTTCAAATTTTCATGATTACTCCAAGATTAATGATAACACGATATCGCACTGAATGACTGAGTTGCCAGGTATCAAAATAAGTCTGAGACAGAAGCAAGTGTTGCTATCTCCTTTATTAGCATTATTTTTGATTTAAAAATGTACCCGTTCGCTATCGCGCGTCACTTGGACCACTCCATCAACTCTTCACCTGATCACAAAGCAAAAGACAAGCTGGCTCTTTCTCCAATAATGTCAGCTGTCAGTAGCTCCCATCATTAATCATCAATCATCTATGATTTCTAACAAATATATCTACCGTGCGAGGATATTTATTGTGTCCGCTATGCCTTCACCTTAATCTAAGATTACTTTTTCCGTATTGTCGGAATGGCGTTTTAAAAAAACCTATATACAGATAACTTTCTTATGTTTTATTTATATTGGAGTTTAATGCAAATGTCGACTTCTGTCAATTAATTTCCGAACGCTCGAACTAAAAAGAGGCCTACGCATATCATTAATAAATAATTAGTTATGTCATACTACTATTGTTTGAATTTACACAATAATGTTTTATTTTATTTCGAAGACACAAATCCTCCTGGGAACGATCAACTTCGAAGGTGGTCACCCTATTCGGCCATAGAGTATAGAACAAACAATGTCAATATTATCTGTGGTTGTCGATGGCAAGATGGAGAGTGATTAATAGTTATTAAATCTGTTTAGTATTATAAAGCTGAAGATTTGTTTGTTTCGTTGAATGCGCCTATCTCAGAAACTACTGGTTGGAATCAAAAAAATATCTGTGTATTGGAATGCTCAAGGCCAGAGTGTCAATGAAAATCTTGCAAACCCGCGAAAAATTTGTTCCTGCGTCACGAAGGAATAACGGACTTGTTCCCATTAAATTAAAAGGATGTCTGTAAGATCTTCTGTCTGTGTTTTACGAGTTATTATAGTATATTCATATAATGGGATTCGTATCATAGAAAGTTTAAACACTGGTTTATAAAAAGGTGCCAAATGGACTCAGTGACGCAATGTTGAGTGTGTTAATTATAATTTAAATTTTTACATACAATAGCTATTATGTTAGTTAAATAAAAACAAAGTACGGGTCAAATTACCACATTAAAACGTGTGCTTACTTGAACTGCCGTTTCACTCGAAATTCACGGTCAAAGTGGAAGAAATCCTAAAAGGTGGTTCTGTGGAATTATTTATCAAAATATATTGAACTGTATGCTATTACGTTTTTTATTTCACTGTAAATACATAACCAAAATTAAAAATATATAATATAATGATCTTCAGACGCGCTCACGGGACTATATGCTCGTTGTGTGACAAATGACAATTTAGGCCATGACAACACCACAAGCAACGCCACAAATATATAAATCATACTTAGATGGAGCGAAGGGATACTACAAAATATTTAATATTATAAACAGTTTGATCGAATTAATTCTACTGATTCGATTTGAAAAACTCTTGATTCCTATCGGGGAAGGCCTCAGCTACAACGCGCTACGCTTAAGTGGAGCGGAGTAGCAATGAGAAATATAACCTTGTTGGCACAGACGAAGTTGCGTGGATCAACTAGTGTCTCATAAATAACTTTGTATTTTGTTATACATTGTATCCATTGAAAACAGGTCAAGCTCCTTATTAATATTAATATATGCGAATTATAAAAAACCGTTTGTACATTTGTCTTCACTTCCCGAAATGCTGATCATTTTGCCAGGAGATCTTAGATTATATAACCAACCTACCGTATTTTCCGTAATAGCCATTGAGAAAAGAGCTGTAGTTTCGAGACACACGAGAGTCATTCGGCCACATTTGTGTACCTCAGCGAGTACGGTGTCCGTATTAATTCGATATGCTAGCGTGTAATGTATTACAACTAAAATTGTCGCTCGGGCTCAAGGCTGAAGTTACACGTGTTGCGAAAACGCTTCGTTATTCTAATCTTTCAATTTCGTTCAATACTTAATTACAAAATATCATAGATCTCAATAAAATATATCAAACTACGGCAAATGTGCACAGGTATTAGTTGAATATAAAAAATATTGTCCCAAAATAAAAATATCAATAAAATAAAAAAAATAATAAACTTCTTTTCAGAGAAGTTAAAGGACATAATATAACGGGTGTTAGGGAATCGCTGACGAAAACGAAGACACCTTTGATGATGGTACGGAAAAAAATCGATTTTTACTAAAAATATATATTTTTAAAACGTTTAATTAGCATTATTTTGCTCCAACATGTTAGTTCAGCTGTTTTGGTTATCATGCTTTGCTGGTTCCTTTTTTTAGTAAAGTTACCTATTTTTCACTAAACTATCGTTTCATTTAGCTGTACTTACAAGATGGAGCGTAAATAATGCTAATAAAGTGTTCAAAATGTGTTTTGTTTAACCAGGATCGATTTTTTTTCCGGCCCATCATCAAAGATGTCATTACAACTATCATATATCTTCGTTTTCGGGAGCGGTGCTCTAACACCCTGTATATATATATAAATGTAATTTTCATCTGGGGACAGTTTCAATAAATTCTGTTTTCAGCTGCTCGTTCATTTAATATCAGAACGACAGAAGTCTGCGGCCTCGTTCGCGTTGTACCATCAAACCAATGCCAAAATATATATAAGTTTCCTTCAATACAACTTTGTGGTCTCAAGATGTGATTCGTCCTTGAGACTCGTGTCACCCATGATTCATAGCTCTTATCAGCTCTCTTTAATTGTATTTTATTATCGATTTAATTCCACTAACGTAACATGTCCAATTTTCTTTCGATTTCATTTAAAATTATCGATCCGATAATGATTCTGATAAGGTAACTCAAAGTCATTTAAAATATGCTTATCGAACGCGTGTTATTTTTATAAAAATGTGGATTTCAAAGTATCATTTTCGGTACAAAGTCACTTTTTAGAAACGAAGTGAATATCATAAAGCTGACGAGTTTACTGAAGTACGCTAATCTCACGTACTCTTGGCTCTACTTGAAAATTTACTTCACTGTTAGTTGGCCCATGTAAAGTAGTACTACTAATAGGTGTGGAAATCCATACTAATGTCGCAAAAACGTGAAAATTCATGTCTCTTGACGGCTTTGTTTGCGTTCGCCGCGTAATCGGTTAAAATTAAAGGAATCGTTCCTCTTAAAAATGTTTTATGGTGATTTTCATATACACAACACAGACGAAGTTGCGCGGATCACCTAGTATTGTTATTAATTTATGTAAATCGGTACACATTTGGGGGCTCTGTAGGTCCCGGTCCCGGTCCGAACGCAGTTTCATTTAAAAATATGTAATTTCTGTACTGGCTGTCTGTGGCCGGAGTGTCAAAAACGCAGGCATTTTGAGTATAAAATGTGGTGGGAGGAACTCCTAATAATTTATAAGTTCCATCCGGGTCACGTAGCACCGTTCATAGATGGAAAAGTCATGTGCTGTGAATTTCCGAGTACTCGAAATAAAAATAAGGCCTTAAGGTTGGCAACGCGTCTTCTAGATCTACTAGGAGACAGAAATCGCTTAACATAAGTGAACTGTATGCTCGTTCGCCTTCCAATCGCATAAAAAATTTGGACTTTTTAACGGATTTCATCCATTTCACAATTTAACTAGCAACGGCTCGTGGCGTTCCCTGTGCCAATTTTATATACACTCTTTGGATGAATGATAATTATGGAGACGAAGGTAGACGTTTCAACGTATTTTGAACCGCGTTCATACTGTGTATGGTGATAACATAATAGTAACCGAAGTGATTCCTTATGTCACAGACAGCCATAAAAAAATATCTTGTTATAAATTATCATTATTTAGTATCTTAACAATTGTCTTGCATTAACGTCATAAAAAAATTATAAGGAAAACGAAAAAGATTACAATTTATTTTAATATATTTGTATAAATATGTTTCCATGTCGTTAAAAAACAATTATCGAATTCATTTAGCAAATCACTGATTTATCTATTCACATCACATCACGAAGTGCGTCACCGTTTTGTATGTTATTAAAAGATTTTTGTCTTTACAACGATAAATCATGGCGGGTTCTGTTAGTGAAATTTAAATATCAATTTCGCTACTTTGTTTCATCACTGAAGCTTAAAAGAGGGTTATACGTTTATTTGTTCCAAAGTTCGCTCGTAACTGCTTAATGGATCGACCGATTTTGATAAAAACAGTTATGAGAATTTAAACACATTTTTTCTCATTCTTCTATACATATAAAATTAATATGACGAACAACTATGTTTAACAGAATTGAGCAAGCAAAGTCACGGGCTGAAGTTAATAAGAAACGAATGTCAAAATATGCGCCGAGTCCTAATCTAGCTTATTTATTATATAATAAATAAACAATAATTTTTACAAACCGGTGACGTGGCGCCCACTATGTTATGAAAAATAATTTTATTATAGGTACATGATTCATTATTTACACGCCGATATGATAAAAACGTATTTTGTTTTTAAAACATCGCATTTACATCGTATCGCGGCGATAAACATGTCCGTAATGATGTATGGGACCGAAAATATCGTTTCTATTGGCGACAAACCCGCAACGCGAGTGTCCATTTGTAAGGTATTTAAATGCACGAGTGTGTGGCTTGTCCCGAGATGACATTCTATTTCTAATTGCGTAGAACGGGTTGAAGTAAGAAAATCAGCAATTCATAGATGGAAACGTCGTGAAGTTGGAATCTATGGATTTCTGCATACTCGAAATAAAAATAAATGAGGCCGATTGCAGAGAGTCACTAAATATGATAAATGGTACAACATGGCTAAGGTCTACAAAAGGTTGGCATCGCGTCTTCTGGGTCTACTGATCTTGGAGGCGATCATGGAGACAGTGAGAAAACGTCGTTTATGAGAATTTGTAATAGCGATCAATGATTACCGAAAAATGCTACAGAAACGCCGCCACCTCTAAGAGCAGAGCCTTAAAGTAAACAAGAGTAATTAATATCCAATCAAAATAATGATCTCGGCCATCTCACTAATGACTCGTACGTGACAAATCGCACGGCAGCCGTTGTCTTAGGCCGTTCAAAACAAAACTATTTTATTACGAGAGCAATCCGAATGAGTTCAGTTTCAAAAATCATTATTTTTCACTAGATTTCACTCGCGGCTGTGCTCGTCTGCATTTTGGGAGCACCAATTGTGAAAGTCCCCTATTACCCGTACAGTGTTAATTAAATAAAAATGCATTACACAATATTTCTATGTTTGAATCAGACGACGCACTAAAAAGTCTCATACAATTTTTATTAATCTCCATGATCCCTTGCCAAAATTTATCATTATCGATTAAGCTTTTTAGGACTCAAAAGTGTGAAATTTATACTCACTGTATTTTATAATACTAGGTACGACTAAAAAAACAGTTAAAATAACAATTTAAATTAAACGTTTCAAGAAGTACTGTGTGTTCATGTTTGGCCCCAAAATATATAAAAACCAAAATGGCAGCAAAGCATAATTTTACAAGGTCCCAAAATGTCATCCGTAATCTAATGCTTGTTTTAAAATTTAATTTCTTCAACAAATAAAGATGGCAATCTCTTTGATATCTATTGTGTCACTAATTGCAGTGTCAATTACATTTAAATTTTATTAATAAATCCATTTCAGATTTTAGACCGATAACGCCACGATCTGAGACGCCATTTCTCTAATGGCTAGACAATTCTGCTCATGTTTCGCAATTATTATATTTTATTCATTACTATTTTTATTTCTACATGACGAAAACTTCTTAGCGATTAATTTACGTGTGCTCTTTCAAAATACATCTATTTCTTGTACTGTGGCAAACCCGTACGGCAAACATAGTCTTTCGTACAAAAAGGTAGCGCGATCTAACTGGACTCGTTACAACAATAAAAACCACAACGAAATTGAGTCAATTTATTAAGTTATCAATAAAGGAATCAAATATAATAAACTCATAAAGCATACAAAAACTCGGCCACTAGATAATGAAGGTATAGTCCGCTCAACGGATGCACAATTAATGATTTTGTTATTATTTGTCGGTAATCATCAAACGATGTCAAAATTCTGACAGATCAAGGCTTTGAGCGCGCCGCGGCAGGGCTCGCCAGCCCAAAGCCTTTTCAAGCGGCTTAAAATTCAACATTTATGTAACGTTTTGCATATTTTCATAACAAAATCAACGAAATTTTTGTATGTTTGTATCATTATTTAACACGGTTCAACTATTTCGATGCTTCCTATCTTCAAATTTCGGTACATTTCCTATAACTTGTATACAGGTATATCATAGGACGCTTGACACTCGTTACTGCAGTTTCTAAACTCGAGTAAAACGGTCAGGTAACAGGTGAACACTTGCCTAAGTCGAGTTACAAATTAATGGAAACCTGTTGAGCACCCCTGGAAACGTGGTGGATGGTGGAAGAGCGCGCAGCCGATCAATCAGGCAACTGTGCGTCGTTAGACTTCCACGAGCCAACAATAACACTGTTTACATATTACTTTTCTTGCTTTATTTGGGCATAAAACAGGCAAACTGATTAAGCTAAAGCTTTACTTGTTATCTGGCAAAAGGTATATAAACTTCAAGTATACTAATCTAATTAAGCTGAAGAGCTTAGTTGTTTGTTTGGTTGAACACGCATAACGCTACGTTTTGGACAACTTCTACGGCGTGTGTTTCGTTCCTCTTAAAAAGTCATATACTCTTTTGTAAAAATTGAGATATGCTACGGCGTGCTACAATGTATGTGTATCCTTTATAGTATCAAATTGGTAAACGATCTTATGAAATGCAGACGAAGTGTCAGCTAGTCATGTGTATGACGATAGAAGAATACTGTAAGGCTCTATTTTTACAGCACTTCCTTACCAACTCTCAGGTAAATAATTATATAAATATGTGGCACTGCAATAAATAATCTACTGCCATAAATTGAATTTTTGCGATTTCTTAATCAGCCATATAATGTTTTTGTAGCATTGGCGATGTTCCGGCCGATTCTTGAATGAACTGCTTTCAGCCGGACTTTTCAGTTGAATCCACACATAGATATCCTTATCTGTGCGTTATAAATAATTTACCAATAAAGTATTAGTATCGTCTGCAGAAATATCGGTAACTTTAATTTGGAGGTTTAGATATATTATAATTTGCGTTCACGCTGTCGCCTCGTATCATTCCGCGCATCATCGAGATTCATCTTTAAAAAATGACTAAACATTTTGATGTTTTTTCTTCTATTTGTCCCCGGAGCGGGCTGTCACGCAATTGGTCTTGCCTGTAACGATACAGATTGCCTTTTGATCTCACCGCCTCCGACGACGAGCACAAGGAGAAACGACGTCTAGAACGCCGTCGTTAAGCCGAGTATCGCTTGGCACGCTCAGATAAAGGCATTGGATATCTTTATTAATGTGGCCAGGTTCAGATGATCGATGATAACTAATTATTAGAAACATACTGATTTCACGTTTTTATTATAAACCTTATGGCCGTCGCAATAAGGTGAATAACAAATCACGAGATTAGCGGACGATAATCGCCCGTTATTGTGTTTGGTTATCGCTAAAGAGTAAAGTAGGATTAGACTGATCTTAAGAAATTAATTTTTTGTTTGTTGTTGTTTGGTGATTCGTTTGGGACCTCGTGATTACCAACAAAGATTTCAACAAGGAGATTTCTATGCGGAATAAAAAAGTTAAGTTTTTAAGAGAACAGATTAAAAAAGTAAATTAAAAATATCGTTATCCGTATTAGTCTCCCTTTTTCTGGTGAAAGCGGATTGCCTAATTTCTTTTTGGGTTTAGTATATACAAAGTATAATTATACTTAAAAAACAGACCTTTCTCAAAATGTACATTGTACATGTTATGCGATTTATAAATCCTAATAATTTATCTACAAAAAGTGGTTAGAGGAACGAAGTAGGCGATACTAAAATAGGTTTTACTCATATTATGTATCCTGCTGTAATTTGTAAGAAAAAAAAACAAAAAAAAAACATAAAAGTCACCAAAATCAGAAGTTTATTAAAACAGCGAAATTAGGATCCGAACAATATCAATGTAACATTATATTAAAAATTATTTATAAAAATCAATACCTAACATGAGTTTGAATATGAAAAACAGTTCGTTTGTTTCTTGCATTTTGCAGCCAAAACCGCTAAGCCATCTCCGAATCGTGTAACTGAAAGAGACGAGGCACGGACACAATAAATAATCCGGTTCGTTTCGTGGACGACACTCCGTAACACTGCTATTAAATCAACTGCGCCGCGCAGTCTACGCGTAGTAGGTCTATGAATAAAAAGCGTAATTCTTCTGTAAATAAAGATCTCAGCCGGCGGCTAATTGTTAAACAAAACACAAATCTAACTATTTCTCGCTAATGGCCGCTCCCTTCGCTCTGTTTTACCTCACAGACAGATCTATAGATTTTATACTCTGTTTCCTGCATTTGTTTACTTCCCAAAGGAATTATGAGATGTTATGTATTGGCTTTATTTTTAACCAACTTCGTAATGCGTGCGACGTATCTAGAAACGCCTGAATGATAAAAAAGTTGTCGCAACTTTTTAAGACATTAGATAGTACCTATCGGCTTAGTGAAAAAGTTTGTTTTAGGACATTTTAAATGGGTAAAAAGGCAATTAGCTCAGTGGTGTGAGGTCAGTGAGGCGTGTTCGGCCTCATCTGAGGCGGGTTCGGCGCGGCCTCCTCAATGGGATCACATAAAACAGTTTCCATGTTCACGTCCAAGACTCTTCAATGCTTTTATTACTGTCCACGCGGCTGTTTACGGTGCATCTTTTTTGATTTCAACATTTCTTATTTAAAATTATATCTATGACAAATGTTCTTATCGATAAATACCTTTAATATCGATATAGATAATGCAAACATCTTCAGAATTAATTCAACACAAACATTATTTTCTTATCGCACTGTGTGCCACGTAATATTTTTATGGATATTTAAGTAAAGGCAGACCTAAAACGTAGATTTAATGCACGTAAAACGTGTTTTATACGAAGTATTAAATCCTAAATTGATTATAGAGAAATGTGTCAGACAAGTACGGGTTTTACTGGCTGTCTGAAGAAGCGGGTTCAAATCCCGGGCGGAAAACAGTTGCATTTAAAAATATGTAAATTGTTGTCGGCCTCGGGTACGGGCTGCCTGTAGCCGGACGAGTGTCAAAAACGAAGTCCTTTCGAGGATTAAATGTGGTGGGAGGAACTCCTAATAATTTATAAGTGCCGTCCGGGTCACGTACCACCGTTGATATATGGAAAAGTCGTGAAGTGCTATGCGCGTTTCGATTTCAGTCTACTAATGTTCGAATACTCGAAATAAAAATCTCATCTTGAAGGTGTCCATGACAGAAATCGCTTAATATAAGTGAACTGTATGTTCGATTGCCTTCCAATCGCATAAAAAATTACTTAGAGGAAGACTAAGGAAGGCTAAATAAACAGTTCTCTCGCTCTAACCTCGTTATCTAAATCTTTATATTATTAAGGGAACCGATATTGAAATTCACATCCATTACAGTACACAGAAATTAGCGCACAATTCATGAAACGTCTGCCTGTCTCTCATTTCTTTATCTGCGAAATAACTGGATTCTGAGGAATTTTGCTACTTAGTGATGCTAAGAGGATCAAGATTAAGTCTCCAACCACCATTTAGAAATGTAGCAGCCGGAACCACGAGGAAGAGATAATGAACAACATATTACGATTATTGCCAACGTGGCACCTTAATTGGCCACATGGGGTGTACCGAGAGGGCCATAGTAGCGCGTAGACAAGCGTGTCATTGTGTTGACTTCACAGCCTCCACAGATATCGGAATTAATTCGAGGCCTGTGCGTTATAAGACAAATCGAGGACTAACAAATTAATTATACACGTTCGAGGGATCGCGGCGGAGAGCGGGGAACGAGTTGAAACTAATCCTACTAATCTGAGTGTAAGTCTCGATGCCGCTAGACAAAATGGCTGAACCGATCTGACGTAAACATAACATTTGGCAGTTTGTTTATACACTAATATTATTTGCATTAATATATCACTAATAAGTCAATATTATTATTATAGTTTAATCTATTTTTCTATGATTCGAATC
>JAOSYY010000004.1:3272310-3301981 GCA_025727935.1 Hebomoia glaucippe
GATAGAACTTTTCTTTCATGTCGTCTTCTAGATATATTTTCTTGTACTAAATACAGAGCGAGTAAGTCTAAATAAATTTTAAGTTTCGTTGGGGTCAGGTTTATAGATGGGAAGGTCTTGTAGCGTTTAAGTATCGAATACTTAAAATTAACTAGATATACTTGTCTTAGAGGTGTCCATGGGCGACAGCACAACACCAGGCGCTCGTCTGCCGTCTTATGCTATGAACAAATCAGACATTTGTTTCTTGCTAGATCTTCTACATATCTTGTCGAGTGATGTCAGATTTTGCCTTTGATTATGTATGGATCTAGCTATGTACTCCCGTACACAAAGCACAATGGCCTCGTTCGATAAGACGCGAAAAGGCTTTCTTATCAAACGAATGACGTAATAGAATAATCAGAAACGAAAAGCTACACTCGCTGTAAAGATAACGACGATATATTTTTTCCATTAGGAATTTCCGCGAGCACAATACATTATTTAAATTAATTCTATTCGCTGTTTGCTTTTTGTATTTGAATTTGAATATTTGAATTGTTTAATGATTTGTGTGCAAATATACGAAACAAAGTAACAGATTTCCACGTGTAGCGGCGCGGCCGAAGCAAATATTGTACGTAAACAGCGCTTCAATTTATTCCTACTTTTACACGTGTATTGTTTAAGGTTACGAGAATTAATACCTACCGCCAACACGTTGACAACAGCCGCCGAAACTCGACACGGTTTTAGAATTATATATTATATATTTACTATGGGGAAATGCAGAAAACTTAAATCTAAACACCGATAAATACTTTAATAATATTGATTCGTTTCTCAATGCATAATAAAGTATATACTGTATTTTTTTTTTCAAGAACGGCTGAACCTATTTAGGTGAGTGTTATAATAGAAGATTGATACCATTTTATATAATAAAAAAATGTGTACAGTGGTTTATTAAATTAGCAAATAACCTCATCCATTACTGTTTTCTTCTGGGAATCTAGTACAGAGATATGTTATAGGGAGATGATTAAAATAGGTATCCAAAGATCTTACGATCAGAACTCACGTAATCGTGTAAACAGGAAAATTATTTATATAATAATTTACAAAAGATCCACATTTAAGCTGATTAAGAACAATTTCTTTGTATAATTATTTTTCGTGATTTGAATTTAAATACTATAATACTATAATTGCATTAATAAACTAATAATATGCAACTGTGTTTTTTTGAAAATAAAATTCAAAATAAGGTTTGGGAATATTTTATAATTAAAGTAATTTTGATTATTAATAGGAAATGATTTTTTAGGTCACCATAAAATCTGAATATATATTATATAGGAAATCTTACGCCAAATTAGTTGAACGCGTGCGGCTTTTAGAAGTGTAACATTGTTAGAGCATTATTAATTTTAGACATTTGATGAAATGCCTGTCTTTATCATTGTCCTACGACATTAACTTATTACGCAACGTGCGATATTTTGACCTTTGATTTATATATCACGACACAAATCTCGATCATATGAAAAATATATTTTTCTCGCGCGTCGTCATTAAGAACTTTTCACATTTTATACATAGGTAATTCCTATGTACCTATAAATAATTAAAATGAAACGACGGCAGCACCCTCAAAAGGCAATAAAGTTATAAAAGTTTGAATAACTTTATCGCGTCTACGATCTCGGCGAAGACGTAATATAATTTTGACCCCACGAACGTCGGTTGCCGAATCGCGTAAACGGCGGCACAAAAAACGATGCGATCGACGCGACCGATAGCTCTATGAATGATGACCACTATCTTTATTGTAATCGCATAACTTTATTGCGTTTACACCTTACGAGTTAATTCGATTTGATGCTCCGAATGTGCTTCATTACATTTTAAGCTCTGCTACGATTTAACGGCAATATTCCTTAATTTGTTATGTTTCGAACGTAATATGTTATTTACGGGGTACCTAACTAACTTTTCCTGCTTATTCGACTATGTTATATCATTGCGTATTCAATTAATATTCAAAAAACGTTTAATGCCAATACTATACTAACGCTGAAGAGTTACGTTTAATAAATTTAATGTGTGTCGGTTTAACGTGCAAAACAAATATACCAATTTTGATAAAATGTTTACTAGCTTACGTTATAAAGAACTACGTTGTAAAAGAGGATTAGCATTTCCATGGAATACATTAAAATCAATTATTTTACCAAATTAAATTAGCGCAAATAAAACCGCAGGTCAGAGCTAGCGCTGTATAAATGCACAGGGACAATTTAAGTCCCTCCGCAATAAGCTGACCCTCTAGGTAGATCAGGGTCACTACAAAAAAGAAAAAGCAGAGATGAATAACAATTTTATCAAGCCTGCAGATTGCAATGCGCGGGCGACGCGTGCCGATCCCCTACTAACAGGGCTCGCCAACATTTTGTGATGTAGTCTCAAGAAATATAATTTATCTCAAACTAATAAAAAATACCTCATTCCTCTTGTTATGTATTTACAAATAACACAGCGACATTAGAACAACCAGAAGCCTTATTTATGCAGATGAAGCTGACACCAAAATTCGTAAGTTACAAGCTCGAGCATTGTCAAAACAGTTAATATATGACAAGTAATAAACTAGATTCTTACGTCATGTTTTAGAAAACAGGCGTAAATCTTTTTCCGTGCTAAAGATCGATTGACAATGCTTTTATAAACTTTTCTGTCATTCCGTTGGAGAATTATCGGATTGGTATTGCGTGAAACGACGTCGGAAACGCTTACTTTTTATTTTTTCTTAAGATTATTAAAGAATTCAAAGGTTGTCGACTCCTGCATCCAATTGCAGTGAAATTATCCAATCAAGCTTTCTCAGCTGTTGACCTCTCGCCCGCGTCGGGAGCCTGCGCGAAGCTGCCACAAGCTAACTGAGCTCATATCATTTGATACCATTATGGCGATTCATCAGCTAAAACCAACATCGGACACACACCGATACCTTTTATGTAGATTGTACGCAAGATTTAATATTAATAACAAATTTTCTGTTTATTCCATTATTAATATTTACAAAATAAAAAAATTACATAATTTGATAAGACGATTTGTTTAAAAGAATTTAGGACGCCTGGACTGACTCTTGATGTAGGAGTCGATATCGCGTTCGGAACTCAAAACTTTCTTTGGCATCTTTACACACGGCATTAGTTCACTGCGCTCCAGGCCTCCCGGTTGGCAGCACCTCAGAGCCCTGGGCTTCGCGGCTTGCCTCACTTCCTCCTCGATACCATAATGATACGGGTTTCTGATGACACCAGTTTTGCACTCGTGGTGATATTTCGAACGGTTCCGGTGCGCAAACGGAATTTCAAAATTTTTACTGAAAACAGAAGTTCTACTGTAATTTCTCTTTCCAGTACCTGATACCTGCACTCTGTGTCCAAACGAACAGTAATCGGGGAAGTTGTTGGCTATCACGTCGCTGATGCCTTCGTTGTATATATTTTTCCTGGGCTCGTCGCATTGGCTAGAAATTCCATTAAGACTCGGACACGTGGGCAATTTCGCTCTGCGTGATTTGGGACAAGATTCGATAACGATCTGGTCTTCTAAGGCTGCGTCGTCAAGTTCTGATATTTCTACTGGACTTTGCTCGTAATACTGGAAGTTAAAATCGGCGTCGACATCAAATTTTTTGAGGATAGGTGTAGGCGTGAAACGTACCTGTTGCTCTGGTTCATCTCTGACGGCTACGTCTGATGTACAAATGGAAATAGAAGCGCAGTTCTCTAAGCATGGGCGCTGAAGTCCACAAGCTGCGTCGTTAACATTGGGAGTCATGGTGCTGCTGTCGCAGAATCTAACAATATTGTCCTTAAATAACCACCTTCTCTCAGACGTGTAAGTCTCTTTGCAATTTTTACACCTCCGACAAATAAATTCCTGCTCATCCTGCCCTTCTTCACTGTAGCTTTCTATCGATGGACTCCACAGAAGACCTGGCACGAGAGACGGGTACGCGGGTATCACTTGTTTTTTTACAATATTATTTAGAGGTTTTTTGATAGATCCTGAAGTCGCCGCGTGCGAGGTGACGACATAGAACGGGTCAATATTATTCTTGTGTCCATAGAAGTATGAAGTGAACTCTCTAGAATCCTCTGGCCCCCGCCGTGCGCATTGCATTCGTGCCTTTTCACGTTCGGCGGAAACGTTTGCAGGATCTTTGGAACTGAAAATTGATCTCCGAGTGATTTCCTCATTTTTACTTCTACCTTTTTTGTTCGCTTGAACTTTATTTAGTCTGTGAGTCATATTTGTTTTTGAATTTTACATTTTTATTTACATTATTGCTTGACGTTGTAACGTCACGCTCGGGACCATCAAGTACAGAACCATCAAGAAGGGTATATTGCGGCTGTAAACTGTTAATACTGTTAATAGCGTATACACAAATGTGATGAAGGTACAGCTGGCTCGACGGAAGCACCTAGTTGATCGCGAACCACTTCAATTCATAATCTCGCGACAGGGGATTGAGTAACAAATTTCCTTACAAACTTACTCTCCGGCAAGAACAGATAAAACTGAACTCAAACACGGGCAGGCTAGGAGTCAGCAAACAGAAAATATACGTTGGTCATTAGAAATATCGACCAGTGTAGAGAGACCTGCATCTTCGGCGTTCAAGATACGAGAGAAGCGAGCTCGAGGGATCAGCGGCAATTGGGAAGGTGACGAGGGCTGTCAAGACGGGCAGATGCGTACAATTGTCCGAGTCAAAGATCAGAGGAAGTCGGCGCGGACTGCGGACTGCGGGCAGCTGGCCGGCGCGTGCGCATTGTTTACACGATGTTTGCGTTAATTGTATGACTTATTGAACACGTGAACAAGTGACGAATATTTTATTGTCATTGATCATCGAGACGGATGTTCAGTGTTATGATTCAGACGATACGTCTGTAGCGCCTTTAACAACAATTTTATGCTGACAATTTTCAAAACACATTTTTACAAGATCGCTGATACTGGAAGTAACCAAATACAGGTAAATACGGATAGCCAGTTGACATATGTACATAATTATTTAAAAATGTAAACCTAACGAGATTATCAAACAATAAAATAAATTACGGGGCATAATTTAATCTTCACGTTATGGAAACAGAGAACAAAATAAGTTGAGGTCGTAAAACACGAATTAACGCGCGGTGGGCCGCAATTAAAATTACAGCGTTGATATCGCGGTTATAAATATTTTATTGTCCATAAACTAAAATGTGTCCATTTCAGATAGTCGAGTGGTTCCGTATCAATTATACTGGACGTTACGCGCAGCGCCACACCTCTGTAACCTAGCGAAGGTTTTAGCTCTCAACCAATTTAATTCATAGACGACATGTTTTATATGTTTACCAAATAAATCGTAACGAATATGAAGTTAGGAAATTAACTTGTTAAAGTCAAAAGCTCAAAGGCATTAACTTAGCGACCAGGGGCTAAAGTTTAATTTGTTTGAAAAAGTCGATAAAACAAACAAAGCAATGTTTTGTAAATATGATAGGAGGCGGTGGGAAGAGGCGAAGCAGCCGCACTGCGCCATTAAAAATGTTATTGCGGTAATCAATTTCCGAATGTCACCCGAGTTCCATAGACAAGAGTTTGTCTTTCGACGTTTATGGCTACCAATGTCAAATAGTTCTTAACCTTTATTGGGAACGAAACATGCTGAAGACAAGTTTTTTATGTGACGTGAGAACGGCCTTAGTGCCTGCTAATCTATAGTGCTGAGTAATGTAGCCAACGTATGTAGGAACGACCAACCCTGCACTTTGTACTCGTTTACACTGGTACAAAAATAATTATCATGACTCTCCGATTGCTCACCATAACCGTTGAAACCGATCAACAGATTTGCGTGCATTTTTCACAATATTAAAGTATATAATTAAGGATCAAACAGGTTTTCTTTCATCGAAATATTTAAAAGAAGAGTTAACGTCACTGAACAACGAAGTCTCTGCGTAAAATAACGACTTTTATTGAGATACATATCTATTAAAAAATTAGGTTCCCCAAAAACACCAATCAAAATTTGAATAAAAGCCCGATACAATGGTCAAATTTAGTGACAAGTGAATTGAATAATAATGTATTGCTTCAAAATTGGATCTCACCACATTACGTCGAAAATTTGGACGATAAAAACGTCGTAAAGTTGCTGGTAGCTGCTTAGTGAACGGTCGCGTTAAAACCAATTAAACACCACACATTTCAATACTTAACAGGTTAATAGAACCATTACGCCATACGTGACTCGGAAAACCTTATTTACGGCGATATCTCAGCCACAGGGACCCATAAACTATGATTTTGTTAAAAGCGGCAATTATTCGCGATTTTTCTATTTTTATGACTTTTATAAATACATGTCCAATTAATAACTGTATTTCTAAGAAAAATCTGCTTTTCGCTGTATGTCTACTTGCTCCGGCTATTGTCCGAAATGAAAACGTGTTTCCACTTTGAATTCATAATGTCCTTCATCCTGATTCCATCATCAGACCAGTTCGTTGGCATTAAAATATCGTGTTACCAGCCGACTTTACGTACGAAAGAACTATTTTTACAAACAAATTGTATACATAAAGAAAGATTTCATTAAAAAAATAATAATTATTGTAAGCTATTGTTGTTTAAATACAGAAAACAACTTTCATTTACATTAGTCGTATTATGTCTGATCACGTCCCAACGGAGCTCGGAATTGGGGACGAAAGTGACCCGCCAACCCTCTCCTACCTTGCTCGTATACAAATAGAGCTGAATTTATTGTTAACAGTCGATCTGTTACTTTAATAGGCGTCCCACTGCGAACGACTGTCTTTTGTAAGGTAATTTCACTCCCCTTCTGTGCCTTCGCTGCGAGTGTACTGTGCTCAACAAACATTTTTCTGTACTTTTTTAATACCAGCAACATTTGGGATTCTGTATTTCATGGCGTTTCTAGTTTGTGTCAATCAGTAGAACATTAACAATAAATTCATATTCATTTATATTAAGCGATTTCTGTCGTCCATGAACTTCAAGATCAGTAAATCTAGAAGACGCGTTGCCAACCTAAAGGCCTTATTTTTATTTCGAGTATTCGGAAATTTATGACCTGAAATCGAAACGCTCACAGCACTTCACGACTTTTCCAGCAAAGAACGGTGGTACGTGACCCGGACGGATCTTACAAATTATTAGGAGTTCCTCCCACCACATGCTTAATTTTGCTTTACATAGAGTGTACGAATAATTATTAAATGTAAGAATATGAATAAAACACGCCGGCGACTCACAGTTTTTATTTACTCTTTATGTACATATTTTAAAACACATAATTGCATGTACAAGCTGAAATAATAAACCAAAAAATGTCGCTATCGCAATAATTATTAAGCGACACACAATTTGTCCCGTACATTAAAGTTTAAGACAATTATTATCCTTTTATCATATTTTTTATCGGAATTTTTGACATAGCATGATAACGTAATTAAGGAATTCACTCAGATGCTTCGATAGGGCAGGTACGGGCACAGGGTACAGGGTACTGGGCACAGGGTACGGTGCGTACAAAAAGCCTCTCATTAAGGCAGGTGTAGTATCGTATTAATATGTTATTATATTAATGTTTTATTTTGGCAAGCGTGGAGTTGGTTACGGCATGGGGCGACGCGGGTCCAAGTCGCAGGCGGTCAGCGTAAACTATATAAATAATTGATTTTAAATTTTACTAAGATCCTATTAGTAACAGTCTAGTACGGATGATAATACAATAATAATTAAAGCGAAGAACTGCACAGCGTTTTTAAAGTATTATTCTGCATCCAGATGTTACTCGAATTACACACGAATTTTATTCCTTTCGCCATCACAGCCTTCGAGTTGATCTCTCTCCCATCAAGCCTTTTCGACGTTTTAATTTACATTCCTAAATAATCCGCGTCCGTGGGCCATTAAAAATAAAGGCGGGCTTCTGCGAGGCACGCAGTCGCAAGCGCACGAAGCTTCATCCCGTTTTGTTCCGCGTGTGACTTGCGCTATCGCCTAAGCGTGACCCGTAGATGCCGGCGGGGGTCCCGGAGCCACTCATCAATTATCCACTGCAGCGCCCTCTTGCCGGGGCATAGCGCCCCGCGCCCGTCAACAGGTGCTAGGCGAGTACATTTATCTAATTCACTAATAACCATTACCGTTTTAATCCCTACACTGATAATGCAGTACCAAGAAAGAATTCTTATCTCGCACTTTTACCAAACACCAGATCGTTCTGAGCCTAAAGCCCCTATTTTAAGCCACAATCTAGATTCAACAAAACTAAACAAACTTGTAATGTCTCGCGGTTTCACCCGCGTTTTATACTTAATAATAAAGATTACAAAATATCAGGTAATATTAGTTACGTACTCATTATTTATTATCAAGGTTTACCAATTTGATACATACAAGTAACTTAGTACTAAGTTAGAGACATATTATAATCTATGTATGTATGTAATTACTATGATAGAAATAAAAATATATATTTATATAATGAAAAAACTTAATATATGTCTGTTTCATTGGCTTTCTGCCAGCCAAAGAAACGTCACGTTTTGTTGTAATACTTACCGTAAATTAAGCTTTCATATGCAAAAACCTATTATTTGTATATAACAAACAGATGCCATTTATTACCTGTAATGTTCGTTATAAAGCCTTCAATATTCGTTTTTATCGATATGTCTGCAATATTAACTTGAAATCTACGAAAATAATTTAAATGCGTTAATGAAATAGGAGCCAAAAACGAGGCCGTCAGTCAACTCTTTGAGTGGTGTGAGCTGTAAACTCATAAATATTTGAGTACAAGCCGCCATAATAAATATTTTACAATTGTTTATATTGCTCTCCTTTATAAACAAGAACGGGACACTATCCGCTGTGCGCTTAAACAATCGCCTCATTGTTGCCTCGCGGGGCTTCAACGCTCACTTGAAGAATTCCTCATAGAAAATAGGTTAGACGTTGTTCTACATGTTTCCAATTAAATCTCTAATATACTAAGTAAGCATTTCGACATTTCAATTCAGATAAATATTGTGGAAATACACTAAACACGTCTCAGTAAGCCATATTCTTATTTAAAGTAACCGATTCGCTTCGAAATTACTTCTAATCATCATCAATCACAGTCTTCCAATTGACACCTAAAGACATTTTTTATTTGAGAAAAACACAGTAATTTTTCCGGGCAATTTTCCTCTTTTATAGGAAGCTTCCTCAAACATCAATCAGTTTAACGGAATGAATAAAATAGTTCAAACGTTTTCGAGTTCAACATTTAGTGATTAATTTCTAGTTATATAATTCATTTTATATATATACTAGTTAATTTGGTTATACGAGGATTAAATCATAAGATAAAAATTAATTGGCATTGGCAAGTGATAGAGAATAAGATTTTAAAGTTCTATACATTAGGCTCGTGTTAAAAGAGAGCTTTTGAAAAAAACCAAATGTTGTACTTTTGAAACGTGACAAAGCGTCGACCCCCGGCCGCCCAAACTTTACAGCGCTCATATATTTTGGCATCTCCAGTTTATGGTGCCCCTGAATGGTCAATATTCTAAAGAAATACTCCATAAAGGAATCCTTAATTTGTTTTGGTTGTACGAAATTGTGGCATTGTTCCAGCGATTGTTTCGAGTTTAGTTTTTGTCTCTCGATCGACGGGAGACCTAGAAATTTGTTTCAAATATTACGCATTCTCATTTTTACATGAATGCCTTGCATTTCGTGTACTTTTAAAACAAACAGTCGTCTTCATCTGATCTCTTATTTATTCTGTAAAGATCACTTGCATGAGGGCACGTAAATGTTGAAACTTTTCTCATACGAATGAAGCCTACGAACATAATTAAATAAAAATGGATTGAGCATTCTAGATAAAGTTTACGAAGCAAAACGCATATTTTAAACTTCCATTGACTAAATCAATTCACTTTTATGGCCTCACAGGACATTAAAATTTTAATAGCGTCTAACCATAGACGGGCGTAAATTTTATCTTTATAATGTTTTAAAATTTGAAGAAACGTGATCGACTGGGCGCTGCGGCCAAGCGAGGCGAGATAAACACCATTTACACCATTTAAAATTAATAAAATAAGAATTTTCTTCGCAACATCTTCTGTATAAATAAAAAGACCTACGCAACTTAAGGTCGATGTACACAAAACATCGCAATCCATCAAATCGCGTCATCTGATGTGCCAACGTCGACTTTCTCATTCCGAGAACGAGCAGCCTCTATGTGTCCATTGAGCCCCATCATGTCCCAATGTTCTAGCTTAAACAATGATAAACAGCCATTAGGCTTCCCATTGAGCGCCAGTGCGAGGACAATGCGGTTACAGAAACGTCTCTTCTACAATAATGACGGATTGTAAATCTATTCCAAACATTCACAGGTTGCTCCAACAAACGTTTTCATGAAGTATAATCAAATTAAGTTTTCTCACGTTACCTTCTCGAAGCTTATTAAGCATCTCTGTACTACTGTCCTGACTAAGACAATTATGAAAACATCGGACGAACGGTTATCAAAAAATACGAGTATGAGTACATTAAATTATGCGGTAAGAGACAAAATTATCATCAAACCCAGAACTGTTTTAAATAAATACTAACGTTGAATGTTTTGAAATCAGCCTGTATAAGCGACTGAAATTCGAATAACGGAATGCATTGGGACGTCGAGCAAACCGCGCAGTAGCATCCGTGATGGATCACACTCGGACGGACAAAGCCAGCTTCTAAGACAAAGCAGCATAGAGTTCGCTCAGCGGCGTATCGGCCCATTGTGCCTCGGATTCAGGGAAGGAAACGGCTCGCCCCTGCTGGCTTGTTAACAGCGAGTTGTGTCACTCCTGCGCAACTGTTTTGTCACTTGATTAATCATTTAGGCTAATGGAAAAAATCAACAAAGGAAATGACACGAAATTCGTACCAAAATATGTCCTGCTCACAGATCACAATATATATATTAAACATCATATTAGTACATCGTAAGGTATTCACCAAGGATAACGTGGCATTATAAACATTGGAGGTGTGTGGGACGATGGAGACGGACAAAACAAATCAGATGTGTGACAGGAAGAGAGATTGCGGCACTCTGTCAAGCATTCTGACAACGGCATTCCATGTATTTGTTCCGTCCTTGTGCGCTCTAAAACTTAGTGAGAAACTATATACCTTGTAAAACAATAAAGCACGCGCGCTCCACGTTCGGACCTCCATTCTATACATCCCGTACAACGTTATAAACAATCCATATATTATTCAAAACAGAATGAAGTCATTCGATCGAGCGCTCGTTTCGAATCGTGTCTCGTTATATCGCCAATTGCCATTCAAATTAACTTTTGGCATTCGTATTAATACAGCTTAATTGCTTGTTTGTTTGTATATAATTGATTCGACGTATTGACATTCTGATTTATTGCGCCGTTGCAATAAATCGCTCTCGAAGTCTACCTCAATATTATTATAAATCCAAACTGTCGCTGTCGCTTTGACAGATGACAATCGAGCCGCTGTTTGAAACGATAATCGGGCGAAATTAAACTCTAGAGTTTTAATAGACAATTATTTCGAATAGATGCACAAGTTGTAGTAAGAATTATTGCAAATACAGATAATATTTGTATAATGAACGAGTATAGATATCCGTCAGAGACTAGAACAGGGAATCGCGAGTCTAATCTTCCCAAACGATAAGAATAAAAGTTGCCATCGCGTCCCGTAGATGGCTTTCCATTGTGAGCGATAAAGCCGCCGCAGCGAGTGACTAATGAAGCGATAATGATCCCCAATCCCACTAAAGAGTTAAACAACACTAACATATAATAATTTTGATGTATGGCCGCAGATAAATCTATTAGGAGTTGACATCTCTATCGGGCGGCGCGGCACAAGGCGCATTATTATTATTTTAATGTTATTATTCAAATTATAATAATCTCGCCGGCCATATTATACCGTTCCTATAATCCTTTTTGATACGCCGCTTAAAGTGTGTTTAAGGTTGACGCACAGTCGCACGCGACGCACGCGCCGTTTGCGACAATTTAATATCGACGTATTGTTATAGAAACATTCAATTAAAATGGAGTTGTTGAATTTACTTTTTTCTCCTTCAATGCCATCTTCAACAAAAATACTGTAACCTTATTGTTTTATTGCATAAAGTAGACAGCCAATAGCTACATTTGAGCTGTCAGAATTATCTCACAATACGTAAATTTACAAATACTGAAAAGATATCTCAAACATAAGCAGAGCTGCGTATTTTTTAAATTTAGGCTTAAGGGACGGTTAGAACGAATCTCAGTGAACGCCGTGCCTACGAAGGTGTAAATGCCTTGTAAAATACGCGCCGGGATATATCGGAGACAATTTATTTAAAGGGTTACCTCTCTTCTCACCTTCCTCCCCCCAACCCCCCTCCGACCTGTAACGGAGATGTCATAGAGCTCCTTTTCCTCTAGCAACGGTTCGCTTTTGCCATAACTTGCATCGAAATGTATGTTATAGCGTTATTATAATAAAGTTTTATTTAAATTGAATGCGATTGCGCGGTGATTGCGCCGAGAAATAAATAAAAAACAAATAAATCCGTGTAGAGATAATTTAGTTGTCACGAACGCAGTGTTTATTTTTAAACATGCGATTTTTGAAGTTGGCAATTATTGGCGTTGTTGGACGAAAAACGAAACAAGGTAACACTTTCGCAGTTTTTGTTGCAATCATTGCAGTTTTAATTTCATCCCAGCAACGACTGGATCGACAATAATTTTTTGAAACGCCAGTTAATTTTTAAGTATTTAGAAAAAGCAAATCTTTTCAGCCAATATAGACAAAAAGTGCCCGGGAATATGAAATATTAATGCCAGTGTTTTGTTCATACAGCGTAATATGGTATGAGGGCGTGGTCTCATTGAAGCCTCTAACCCTACCGGAAGCGAGCCCCGACTTCCTTTACATACGCCTTTGTTGCTTCATTAGATCTTTTTGCGGCGACCTCAAGTGAACAGCGCTCTTCAGCGCGTCTCAACTTTTCTTTAAACCCCTTCATTACACATTGTAATATAGGAGGGAAAAGTCTTGATCGATAATCACGTTACCTTTCCAAATTAAGGTTCTTTTGTTTACTAAATTTGTCAACTCGTTACAAATAAATTCTACCTACCCTTTTTAAAATGTGTTTACGTCAGACGTGCGAGTTGAAAAGGATTTCTTTTATTATCTCTGTATTAAGTGGATGTTATATTAATCTAATATTATCGACACGCTGTCAAAACGCTCCTCACAAATGTCAAAGGATCGGGAACGTCGGCGCGGCCTTTGGCAAAAAACTGAACTCTTTATTAGTGTTGAATATCTTATTCCCAATTCGTCGAGTTGTTGCCAGTTACGATATCTCGATTATCCTTGAAAAATAAATGATAATAAAGAGTTCACAGAAATATATATGTAGTATTAACAAATTTAAAATCATCTATTTCTGGATTTTTGTAACTAGATGTAAAGACCTATATACGTATGCCTGCGTTTGAATCTGTAACATGTAGTACTTCAAAATATTTCATATTTACTGAATGACATTTACCCTACAATCGGGCAGTTTTGAGCCACTGGCATCCCCGATTGTCACCTCCACGCGTTCGCTGGCGGTGTTACCCGATCCTCGCACTATTATGTCCATTATTTGGGCAACACTAATTGCACTCCTTGGCTGCTTCTTTTATCGGGACTACGGCGGTGTTGTTTGTCCCATAATAAAGACGAATGTAGTGAAATTAGTCAGGAATGCTCTTCATGTCTTTTCTTAAGGAAACAATAGAATGGCCCGTTTCAAGATAATATTTTAAAAGTCAAAGATAAAATGACACACGATGTTTTAAGATGGATATCATAATGACTGCAGTTCACATAAGTTGACATATTGTGCTTGATCTTGACTTTAATGCTAAAATTCTAAAACTAACTCCTTATTTTTCTCAGAAAAGATTGTGAATTGTTAATTTGTAAATACCTGAGACCTAGTCTTAGTCTCCTTTCCCGTTTTAACAGATTAATACGCTTAATAATTTATCTTTATTTTATAACTGTATTTACTCTGTCTTGACTCATAAACCAGGCATTTTGTAAAATATTTTTGAAACTCAAAAAGGATTAAAAACTCTCTTCGGATTCTGTCTATGCCAAAAGTTTACCGATTTTAATGAAAACCCATTGAGCAGTTTACACTCATCTTTGAACAATAAAAAGGAGTCTTTTATATAACAAACACGAAAACTAGTGAATTCCCCATATGAAGACACATTCTCTATTTTCTACCACCTGTCTATAATAGTTTCCCAATGTGTATTATGTTTTAATATAATTCATTATTATACATGAATGTATTAGCTTTAGCAATTTAAGCGGGAATAGATGCTGCTATTTCGCAATTATATCGTTAGTAGGGTACGTACGTAATATACAAATAATATAATATTTATGATAAATATACTAAAGCGGAATGGATATTTTTGTTTTTAAACACGACGCGACGAGGATAAAAATATTTAGCTACTCTCAAAAACCACTGAACAAACATATACCATTTACGGCTGCTTTTTTCACAAGAACGTGTCGCAGTTGTACAAATACTTCTCGAGTTGCGAGCTCCCGCTTCGATACACGTCAACTAATTTGTTGGAAATCTTGGCTCTTGATATTTAATACGGGTTCAATCAGGGTATTGCTGTTTTAAGTCAATATTATTGTTCCGTCTGCCCCAAAGTACACGTGGTCCGTCTGTCGGCGTTGCCTGCCACTAAATTGTTAACATTTAAGTTATTTCACATATAATAATTTAAATAGATTAAACTACACTGCCCAATTTAGTTTTCCGGTGAAGTTTGCTTTATTTAAACATTATTTATGGTCGAAAACTAGAAACATCTCAAAATATCATTTTTTGTAGGTAAATATTTTTATAATTACTTTTTTAAAGGAACAAACGGGGCCGGCGGTTTCACCCATCAATTTTTGTCAATTTTATTTTACATAGATTATGTAAAGCGCAAGAAAAAACTGACAAATTAAAATACGAAGTTGCAGATTATGGATTTTTGTCAAATAGTAATTATGTTTCCTAAGAAAACGTAGCCTTTACGTAGGCTATAAGGAAAGATCCAGGAGTTTCAAAGTTTAGCCGGAAATAACAAGTAGACAAAACACTATAAATTGCGCTTAAATATTAATTTAAAAACATTATTCATAATAACTATTTTAAAGTACGATTGACAGGTTCTTTCGTGATCTATATTCAAAAATCGACCGGAAGGACGATTATGTTACCACCACGTTTTCCCACGAATAAAATCTCCTAGTTGCGAATGGAGGTAGTGATGCGGAATAATCTGACTTGTTGACAATTCTTTGCACCTATTTCAAGTCAGACAATAGTTTAACCGTTTGCCTGACTCGGCCACTTCTTGCTCGACAGAATATCGAGTAGTCGACTTCTATACAAAATGCCACAATACTGATAGTACTCACATTTTGCCACACGAAATAAAGATAAATACCTATTACGTTAAAACGAAATAAACAAAACAGCTAAGCGCTCTTAATTAGTATCGAAACTTTAAATTTCTTACAGTAAACAAATTTTTCATCAACGAGCAGTATGGATTAATATGTTGTGCGTTTAATTTAATTGTTATTTCTAAGGATCAAATATTTTTATATGCCTAATTTAATTTCTAAAATCGTGTTCTATTAGCTGTCATTGAAACAAGACAGAACAGCGTGGATCGTGCAAGTCAAAACAATTATTAATTAATAAACTACGGGTAAATAAATATAATTTCCTGCTTGTAATTAATTACTTACGATGTATGTATATACATCTAGTCTCAAGTAGGAGCAATAGACAGATTCCGATTCCGTTGTTATGCAGGGGTATAATACTTCCATACTTAAATAAACAATTTTTCATTATATAAAACGCATTATTAGTTTATCATTTATTTTATTACTTGACAGCTTAACAGTCAAGAAGAACTGAAAACGTAGTTTGCAATAAAAACATTGATTATAAAAAGTTCTATTCATAATTTAATATCGCTATATATTCTATAACTGACATAATTAATATTAAGCACATTTATTACTTAGTAATATTATTGTAATTTTTAATCGGACAATGGTTCGTAAATAATACTCATTGGTATGATAATAGCGACATCTTGTTGGGAATAACAGTATTTAATTAATTCAATTAATTGTTTATCATAAAAAATAAGCATATGAAATTGATGTATATTATTATTATATGAATATATGAAAAAACAAATAATTAAAAGGTTACCCTTATTTTCTTAATCGTAAAATGACTATCCAGTTTTATAATTACGACATCTATTGATGAGTAGTATAATGTCATTGAGAGCGCCTTTTCCGAGATGAATTTCGGGACATAGTTGTTTGCTAAAAGTTTAAGTGTACTTATACATAGGTGCCGTTTTAGCATTAAATTGTCATCACGTAGATATGTGGAAACTGATTAAAAATAAAATAGCACTCGCTGCATTTTGAGATTTTAAGAAGCGTTTTTAATAAAGTCAGCAACGTTTTTACGCAAGACTCTCAGAGATTTAAATATATTTTTAATAATAGAATAGTATAGAATATGTCCGTAGCAAAGTAACAATCAATGAATTGGACCAACACGATAAGGTTATAATAACATTTTAATTTACGACATAATTTCAATCACAAGCAAATATATTATACAAAAATTTGATACAAAAACAATGCAGATGTCTACCTTAAGTTAACTAAAGCTTAGTTTAAAATAATATGCCAGTGTCATGGATCTACCGATTAACAACCGAATCGTAATAACTAAAATGGCACTCGTAATACAATTTTCGGAGCACTGGACGTGCAAGAACCCAACCGAAGCTTCAGTTTATCCTTTACAATTTACAAAGGTACGTTGTATTATTCGCTAAAATTATAATTTAAAATAACATATCTTAAGTATACGTTCTATTTCCGCCAACATCTATTCGTAACGATAAGTCTATAAAATTGTGATGCGTCCTAGTCAGGAGTTTAGATTTTCGAAGGTGGTATATAAAACTTTATTTAGGGCATATATCACTATCACTAACAATATTACACTCCGTACGTACTCGAGTGTGCATTAGCCGAATATCACTAAAATCTATTCTAATTAGATTATACTGTGCTTCAATATAGGCACTGAACGAATCCTTGCGCCAGGCTCGATTACATAATTGGCAAGGGGCGGGCTGATCATCTAGTATCGTACATTACAATTTTGAGAAGCTAAAATATACATACAGCGGGAGTCCTCTTAGCCGACTCTGTTGTACGGGAGGAAGCAGCTTAGCTCTTACTTGCTTGCATACAACAGAAGGCCTACAAACAAATAGTTCAACAGAAGAATTTTCTGGGTTTTGGTTCGTTATCACCGTCACTGTCTGAAAAACAAGCAGTGAAACCACTTTTGTCCCGCAACGAGGATCTCTTCAATGACTGTTTTTTGTCTAATGCCTTTTTCACACGTCCTACACACTCTTGTAAGTCGTTTTTTTGCGTTTCAGTAAGCGAGTCCAACTGACCATTATGTTGCACCTCCTGTACACATCTGAGGGTTTTCTTCCGCTGGTCTGGGCTTCCCACATTCACAACGGCATTGGAGCTTTCTTCATTAGAGTGCACAGGCTCACACGAGTCCTCGATTAATCTTTTACGACTACGAGTTCGATATACAAATCTCTCAGGTGTGTTCTCCTTCCTGCCGTTTGGTTTATGTTTTTTATTATTACTTCTGGCATTATTTATTCTCTTAGGATATCGTGACGCAGCGCTACTGCCCGATTGGAATGAATCATTTACAAAATTTCCGTTACTTTTTTTGCCATCCTCTGTATCAACAAATTTAAGCAATGATGTACTTTGATTTACTTTTTTAGACTTATCCTTGCCGGTCACTGTTATGAGATTAATAACATTGTGTGAAGAATCTGTGCTGTGGTTGAGGACGGCAGACGTCTGCTCACCAGTATTTACCGACTTGTTGACACACATAATCATTTTACTCCCCTCCAGGTCCACATTTTGTCTCGATTCTTGCATTAAATTTCTATTGGTCTTTCTTCTGACTTTTCTTGGTGTTTTGTTCAGTTTAGTGGACCTGATATAGTTGGCGGTGAAGCCAGAAACATCACTATAATCTTCAAATTCACCATTAACTGCATCATTTTTAGATTTATTTTTTACGGCTTCCTTTTTACTTCTGCTCCCTTCTATATCTAGCCTTTTCTCTTTGTCCGGCTGCTTCACTTGTACAGTATCTTGACTATTAACACCATTGATGGCATTTTCATTAACTATTTCTAATGAAGAATCCAAATGTCCACTATTATTCATACTTTGTTGCAAACGCAAGCTTCTCCTCAAAGTTTGATGTTCCACTTTAGGTGTCGAAGTAACAATTTTATTTCTTCTGGACAAGCCATTTTTACTATTTTTTTGTTGTCTGGGCCTTTTTACTTTAGGTGTTGAAGTGTTTTTAACGTTCACCTCGATGTTGGGGCATGGAGATATTGATTTACAGTTATTGATAACTTTTTTATTATTTGTTTCAAAGAAAACATTTTGTGGTTTTTCAGAGAGGTAAGAATCATCATCTAATACATTTTTCTTCTTCTTTTTTAAAGAAGGCACTTCAGTTTCAACTGGAAAAGTGAAGTTATTTATTTCTCTTGAACTATGGGCCTCTTCACTTTGTTTTTTCATGAGTTTGTCATAATCGTAAAGGCAGGGCGCTCGTTTAGTGTACACCCAATAAGATATTTCATCCATATTGTTCATAAAGGGATCACTTGAGAGTGGGTGGAAAGTGGAGTTAGTTGCTTCGAATCTACGCGGTTGGGAGTGCAGCGGTTGAGAAGCAGGCGGCCCAAACACTGGATCGGCGTGAGGCAGGTACAGGCTCCTGTCATCATCAGCTCTTCGCTTTCGCTTGATGCCACGAGCGGCACGCGCCGGTGACCAACACTTCGCGCCATTTTGGTCACATTCCATGCACCTGAAGATTTTATGACATACTTTTACATCCTAATTGATTGTTGAACACTATACGATCGTTATATCATAATGAAAGTCGTCACGACGAAATAACCAATAAACTGGTTATAACACATACTAACTTGTACTTATCAAAATCATGGGTTTACTTACGATATTTAATGTGATTTAAAGTAACATTACACAAGAAATGTTTACAATATTACTTAGAAAGGCTGTTAACACAAGTTAAAATCTGAAAACATACCTAATGTTTTATTGGACAATTATGTTTCTATTTCGGGTGAGTAAACCTGGAATTGATAATTTTAAGAATATAGCAAAACTCTACGTTACATGTAGGGACAAAACTGTAAACTATTTAATGTTTTCTTAGTGTTTCATTAGCAATTGAAATTACGGAAAAATAAAAGGAAATATTTGATATCGACACCACAGATTCAATGTATTCTTTGATTGTCATATATACCACAGATCCAAAGACAAGTTATACAACAAATTTAATTGTAATGCACAGAATAAACATAATTCTATTATTGTAATTGTTTTACTTTAAGAAAATGTAAAATCATTTATTATTTGTATAAAAAATATCTTTGTATATGTATAATAATATAAGTAATCAATAAGTACCAAGATATATTTAAAATGCTCTCATGACAAGGAATCTGGCATTAAGATTAAAAAATATATATCATCAATTTATTTCGTTAATAACTAGAATAAAAACGTCGGTGATTTTCTTAAACAATATGAATATTTGAGTAAAAGTAGTTCTTCGCATTTCATTATTCTTGATCGATGCATTATTTATCTGTCTCTTACAAATTCTTAATTAGCTTTCTGTTACCAGACTGGTAATACCAGTGAAATATGTCAAGTGTCATTTCTGATACCAAGATTTTGCGGGTAAAATTTGTTGAACTCGACTAGATATGTTTTGTGTATTATTTTAATAATTTTCAAGATGTACAAATGATTATTTTTTTCTAAAATGAATGATATTCAAAGTGTAATTGATCGGCAGCTAGGGATTTGTAAGTATTTACTGAATACCTAACTATATATTTATACCGTACAACAAATATTATTTTTAATTGCGCGGTTTTTTTAGATTCCCGATTTAACTACGATAATATACTCAAGCGGTTCGTAGTGCACAGTGACGAGTCGTATTATGGACTACAAAATGCTGCTCTACCTGCCAGTTTCGATCAGGATCCTCCGATATTCGCGTGTCGATTTTCAGAAGCTTCTGGATACGAACATATCCTCGCCCTCGCTAACGAGGATGGCCGGGTCGCAATACAGGTATGAAGTCTACTATTGTAGTGCTAGCTAATATGTTAAGTAATTAAAAGTATAACGGATATCTCCCAGATGCTACTTAATGTTCCATAATTCTTTTTTATAGGCCTGTTAGGTAACTCAATAAATTTATGTATATTATCTATTAGCTCTACCACCTGCTTAATTTTACTTATAATCATCTGTTTTTATCTTTAACTAGATGTGATAGATGAGTTGGTCAACTCATCTATTTGCTAAATAAGCCATCAGTGTGGATATTTCTTCCAAGATAGAATTTCTTAATATCATGTACATATATGAATTATATGATATTGCGATACTATAGCAGCCAATATTTACTTTCAATTTAATGTTATTATGCTAAATTTTTTTTTAATTGTTCAGGATACATCATCAATGAGTACAGCTAATGCTCTTGAAGGGTTCCAGTGCCACAATAATGCAGTGTTCGATTTGGCTTGGATGCCGAAGCATATGAACTTTGTTACCGTTTCTGGTAAATATTACTGCAACTGTTCTTATAACAAACAAAATAAAAACAAATATGTATTGGGATATTATATTTATATACCTGTATAAAAAATTTCTGCTTTTTCATCCAATTATCTTTTGAAACAACATGTCCAATACCAAGATCAAAACTTACTATTTAAATTAACTTATTGTGTTACAGGTGATCACTCAGCCAGTCTCTGGGATGTATCAGCGGGCCCCAAGCGCATTTTAATGTTCTCTCACCACACACGCTCTGTAAAGACGGCAGTGTTTCGGCCCACGGAACCTGCCGTTTTTGCAACCGGTGCTCGAGATGGTCACATCCTCATTTGGGACGTGCGAGCGAGCAACCAACCTGCCCTGGTTTTAAAACCTGATAATTGCTTAATGAATTGTCACTCCAGTTTTACTCCGAAGACTCCGAGCTCGCACTCCAAGCGTTCTCGTCTCGACAACCACCGCGCTATTTCGATTACCGGCCTAGTGTTCCAAGACGACCAAACCCTCATCTCGTGCGGAGAATGCGACGGCAATATTAAAGTGTGGGACTTGCGAAAGAACTACAGCGTCTACAAGCGGGAACCCCTCCCTAAACATTCCATCCCGTACTGTGGCAGCTCCACTAAAAACGGCTACACCAATCTCATCATAGACGACGCAAGAATGCGTTTGTACGCGAGCTGCATGGATAACGTTATTTACTGTTTCAATATTTCTACTTACAATTCCCTTCCGGAGCAGCGGTACATCGGGCACGAGAACAGCACGTTCTACATCAAAACGTGCCTCAGTCCGGACAGCATGTACCTCGTGAGCGGCAGCAGCGACAAGAACGCCTACATTTGGAACGTGAAGTATTCGGAGCCTATCGTTAAACTGGTCGGGCACTGGGCCGAGGTGACTTGCGCGGCTTGGTGTCAGAAGGGGGACATGAAGGTCGTCACCTGCAGCGACGATGCTCGGCACAAGATATGGAGGATCGGCCGAGAGAGCCTCGAGGGCGACGTCGAGTACAAGGGAAGAGCTGAGATCGTCCCGCGCAAGGATGTCTCCCATCCGCCTCAGTGGGGAGCCCTGGATCGGACGCCGAATTCGCTTAAAAGGAAGTCGATCAGCACTCCGGGTTCGTACAGCGCGAAACGTATTCGATCCGAGAACAATACGGGAAGAAAGACAAAACGGTGCCTAACAGATCTGATGAATGCCTCCAAAGACGAGGAATCCTCGGCGAAACGTTTGAAAATGGATATCATAGCTGAAGACGAGGAACCGTGCCCCACGGACGCGACGGAGGGCGTCTCGCAGAAGAAGTGTTCGGAGTCGGAGCCCCTCCAGGCGAACGAGCCCGCCGACTGGAACTACGTCGCGCGAGCCGGCTCCTCGTTCATGACCCCTACCAAGAACTACGAAAGGAAAAATTGCAAACTTATCTCACCGAAAAGTCCCAGAACGATTTCCCCGACTTCGGCGCCGAACGGGTCTCCCGTCAGGGTTAGCCCCAGTAAAGTCAGAATCATCTCCTTCGCGACGCCCACGAAGAACTTGCCCAACTTCGTCATAGACGGCGAAGCCCCGCACTTGCGTCTGATGTCGCCCGTCAAGAAGAAACAGGATACCACGAACTGGTTGACGCTGATGGTTCGAGAGAAGAAGGGCAAAGCGGAGGACAAGCCACAAGCGGTCGCCGCTTCCGTCGGCCCGGGGGAAACTGTTCCGACGAGGCGAAATTCGGTGACGGAAAAAACGCCGAAATCTAACAAAAATAGAACTTTATTAAAATATTTCAGTGTCGCCAGTAGGCACAAGTGAATTCGCTCGCCAGTGGGACAAGTTGTTTAGCTGATCTGTACACTGTACTTATTTTGGACGCCTGTGACCGGTCGGGGGTAACGAGTGCTGAGTGGACTGTCGTAATACCAGATTTCGAGTGAACGCTATGGTACTACGAATATTCTTCAGATAGGTTTGAAGAAGCCAACTCTGTTAAATAACTAAATGCACAAGTTCTAGTCTTACATAACTGTCGTAATTTTCTTTAAAAATATATGAAACAAATGAAAACAATCAATTTCTAATAATCTCTATCTTACTTTGCGACATTCGAGTACGACGTTTTACCTTTGTATGACCATTTTGTCTATTTTTATTGAAAAGATACGAATCAAGTAGGTGTCTCAATTTCAATATTTGTGAACTGAAATAGTTTTGTAAGAATCTCGCATTTATATGTATATTAAGTGATATTATGTAGTAAGTTTAAATTTCGTTGATTAGATAAATAAGGATTGAAGTGACTCAATAGTTTTGAGAAACGATTCTATTATGCAGATATTCTTAAGAAATAAATGCTATTCTAATAGTTATTTTGCTCCTAACTCTATTTACACTAAAACCCGGCTCTTTTAACCAACCTCCGAGATGGCTATGCCGACTTTGACGGTGTTTTCACCTCAACATGAGCCAAACTTAAATGTCATAAAGCTTCCGCTTTCATGATGGTAAATATGATTAATAGCCTGGGACACAGGTTGAAGTTTTCTTTATGCGATAGAAAGGCAAATGGGCATACCGTTGATAGTCAGCGATTCCTGTCGCCCATGAACACCATGAACACCTGCAAGATCACTAGATCGAGGAGACGCGTTGCCAACATTTAAACCAGTCATATTTGTAGTACTTTTCCATTACTTGTTTAATCCAGCAAAACTTCAAGTATATTTTCTTGATCTACCTTTTTCTATAGTGCTTGTGGCAGATAACAACTGTCAGTTATGTATAATGCAAAATTTTGTTTGTTTTTTTAGTAGCAACTCCCTTCCAATTTTAATTACGGAATTACGTAAATTTAAAGTATTATTATCTAAAATAATGTAAACAACGACTTCACTTGAAGGCATCGTAGAAATATGAATAATACCTACTATTGCAAAAATACAACTTTGGAATTGTTACGTTAATTACATATTGTAATTAGTTTTATTCTGATATAAAATAGAAATAATTAAAGTATATAGACGAAAATGTAATCGAGTACGTGTTGGATTAATTGCGTTCGATAACCATTTCAACCTTCAGCGGAGTTCATACGGACAAATATTAAATGAGACAAGTTCTTGAACGTTTCAATAAAACTGAGGTCACAATTTTGTATGAATACACCACAATTCGTTTGCCAAATTAAATATTAACCTACCCTATCAAAACCCAAAAAGTCGGAGCTTTTCTTTCAACATTTTCTCCAAGGCTGTTTCTAATTTTAAATGTTTGCCCTTGAGCCTGCTACGACCCTGACAAACTCCTTTCGCTGCCTCTACTTCCATCAATGCCATGATTTGATCCGGGGGCATCCGTTTCGGTAGTATGTTTCCTCATCCACATATTGAATATAATATATTCAAACTATATTAAAATATATGAAGAAGATTTGTGTTTTATTATTGTACTACCTAGCTTATTATCTATCGGATAAGAATGAAATGAAAGTTTATAAAACTATCTTATAGTTGTAGTCTAGTCAAAATATCCTGATTTACTTCCCACTATTAGACTCGATTAACCACTAAATAATTAAATACATATGAAAATGTAAATGCTTTTGGTAATGTAAACGATGCCTTACATTTGATAAAATATAAAAGAGTCGAGTGGCAATCGTCAGTTTTCTGTTAACGAAACTGTTAAAATGCTGAAACATGTTCTCTTATTACTGACATCGGTGTCAACCATGCAAGGTGAGTTACATTTTCCAATTTGTTTGGTATTAAATGATTCCTATTGCCCATGGACACCTCCAAGATCAGTAGATCTAGGTGACGCGTTGCCACAATACACTAAATATGCCTAATAACTTTTTTTTTGGTTTCGAGGACTGCGTGAATGACAAGAGAACAAATGAATTTCGTTCAACTCGATTTAACAAGTTGCAGGTCGATTAGTCGGAGCTTCAACCGCACCAGAGGGCGCAGTGCCATGGCAGGTTTCCCTCAGAAGAAGTTCGGGGTATTATACCCACTTTTGCGGCGCTGCCATCATTAGTGAGAGATGGCTCCTGACGGCTGCCCACTGCGTGACCCCGTAAGGTTCTAAATATGGATCCAGTTTTTTTTAAACATACTAACAGAAGTACACGAAAAATATCTGTGGTTAGTTTGATGTCTATTTTTTTATTTATTGTATATATTACAGTACAACTGCGCCGGGGATCATTGCTGTCGTGGGGACAAACTCACTCGAAACGGGCGGAACGTCGCATAGAATAGAAAAGCTAGTCGTCCATGTGGATTACAATAAGCCGCAATACGCGAACGACATTGCGCTTTTGAAGACAGCAGAAAACATCGAGTACAATGACAAAGTTCAGGCGATAAAGTTGCCGAACAGAGAATCGAACGGTGGCGAAAGTTGCTTGCTCGCCGGATGGGGATATGTCGATGTGAGTTTCAACGTACCGTAAAAATAATATTCTAACCCCGAAACTTTTCAAATTTCCATAATGCAGATTAAGCGTCCATTTAAAATATACACTTCCTGTGTGACAATTCGCATTAATTTTCGTAAGTAATCGCTATTGAGTTGCGTAAATTAATTATATAAACGATGTCAAACAAGTCGGACCTAAGGCGCCTCTGAATATTTGTCTCACAGCTTGAAAATGGCGAACGTGTTAATACGAGATTGCTTTTTTTCAAAGGAAAAGGACAACCGAGATCTTGAAAAGTTGCAGTGGCTCAACGTGACCGCTCTGTCTGACAGTGGTTGCGCGGAGGCTTTGTCGAGATTGGGTCGCTTCGATCTCTTAACGGAAGGACAAATTTGTACCGCCAATATGCCAGGGCAGCCGTCATGCATAGTCAGCACTAACTTCTTAAATAAAAATAATCTTCAAAACTTCAGAAAGTTCATGATTAAGAGAGAGAGATAAAGCTCTAATACCGCTCTCTTTCATAACAACTTCCATTTTGTTTTTATTTGAAGCGTAAGACTGTAAATAATTGAAAACGCTGTCATGGTATCTTCTATATAGACGCCTGGGAAAATATAAATCAAAATATGGTGCACGTGTTACTTAATTTAGGCGGTAAATATTATCGGGCTTATTCAGTGTCTAAAAACAGGCTTTACGGATAATTTTAAGGCTCGGGCTCAAAATGTTGTTAACAACTCGTAAATACATAAGCGCAGTTGAAGAGTACAGGATATTTTTCAGAGAGACAGCGGTGGAGCCCTAGTGGAACGAACCGAAATAATCGGGGTGGTGTCGACTCACTTCAGCTGTTCTAGAACGGTTCCAGATGTCGACGTTAGAGTGATCAAGTACCTGGAATGGATCGAGGAAAGTATGGACGCGAGTCCAGATCCATAAATACCGCGCCTTTGCCGGAGAAGACGCGGATGTCTTCTCCGGTACCGCTCGTGAGGGGTCCGCGGAGGTGGAATGAAACAACGGTTAAGATGTGCCATTGCTCACTCTTTATTACGCTTGTTAATTCAATATATAAAAACAAAATATAAATTATCTTGTAAAAATATCACCAGTGATTGTTGCGACGCAGCCCGACGCGCGGGTCAGCGACAGAGTCGTAGCGGGAACGGAGTAACACGAAACGTAAGAGGCGGAGGGCCGGGCCTCCGCCGTACAATTTGTTATACCTACTACATCTAAGACTGCACTTACCCTACACTTAACGCTATGTACATACAATCTTTATCCAAGCGATTTAAAAAAGTCTTAGTACTTCATCGTATTAATTTGAAAATTTGTTAAATGTCTTTATCGCTAAATTCACTGGATTCACTCGCACCACTTTTTTATAATGTTCCTTTTGGTTTATAACACAACGAAGATAACATAATGTTTAGCCCTGCTAAATAAATCACTAACGCAAGTTACAACTAGGTACAACCGATGTTTGTCACCGAGCGAGGGCCGAGTCGCTCGATTCACATAAAACTGATAACATATTGAGGAACCGCGCACGCCCGGCCGGCGCCCGCGACGGCGGACTCGGGCGCCGGCCGCGGCCGCGATTCGAGATCAGGTGGGGCTGGCGCCCCGCGCGACGACGACGCCACGTTGCGACGACACCGTTCGTCGCGACTTTAAAACAACTCCTCGGGTAAACCAACAATGGCTTCGTACAAAATCCAGTCGCTCGGCCGCCGGGCGGGGCCTTCGAGGCTCCGTCATGCTTGGAAGATTGCGAGCGATGCGCACATCCCGATATATAACAGGTTAAACACGGTATTCAAAATGAGTAAATACTTCCAAAAACTACGTACGGCCGACGCGGCGGGCGGTCGGTTTGTACTTTGATCATTATTTGAGTGTAGAGGAACTAACGCTGGAGCGATCTCGATTCAATACAATGATATGGAGGCGTTTCGTGCGCAGGAGCGGAGCGGTCTGCTGCGCTAACGGGTGAGTATCGACGAAACGGGCGGATTCCTGAGGTGCGCCTCACTGGCTACACGCGTTCGGAAATTGTACTGATTGCGAGCGACTCCCAATTTCTGGAACAATTGAAAGACAGCCATAAGACGTTTGTCTGCGAGGCAGTATTGCGTTTATACTGAAGTATCTCCCCGCATACGCACCGGCGGTGTGCTCGTGCAGCGGGTAGAGGCGGCGCGAGCATCACCAACAGAAGACGGAGAGCTCGCCGCCGTGCGCGCCGCCCACCGCGCGCCACGACCGCACGCCGCCGCCACCGACCTTCAACTGAACATAATCGCACTCTAATTACTCCAAGTGGCAGAGCTAACGAAAAATCAACAAATAACTTTAATATTAGTGATATAAACGTGATCGAAATAAAAACAATGTTACAGGAGACCATGATCACTTCTAGCCACTGGCGGTGGAACAAAGAGAGCGCAGTCCAGCTCTAACGCAAGCGACAGTGCTGGCCCACCTGCCGCTGAGGTCCCACCGATCATTGTTACGTGCGGACGTGGATGCGATATTGCCTTAAAAGTGCTCGCATCCGAGTAATAGGATTTGTAATGACTGTAATTACTTCGACCGTTTTCTCAATAGCATTGCCGCAGTCCTACCCAGAATTGTAATTGCATTATTCTTGTTAGCTTTTTAAGAGCGCGCGGTTTTTATCGTTTTCTTTTTACGTATACGAGTTGATAGGCCTTTTGTCAGTCGAAGGAAAATTTCAAACGAACCACAAGGGTACATATTTATAAATTTCCCATCTCGTTTCGTGTGATTAGGTAACTCGATAGAAAATTGCGAGCAGGAGCTACGATAATCCGCCGCGTTGGCTGGTATTCGGAGTATTTTGACAGTGAACGTTGCGAAGGTTGCGAAGGATGCGAAGGAAGCCAGAGTGCGAATCGATATCAATAATGCATCGTCGCGACGCGTAGTTCGTACGCGTAGCGTGCTCGTGGCTGCGCGCGCAGACGCCATTCAAAGTTTCCACCGTCGGCCGAGGCGGGAAGCCGACTCATTGACCGTTCCCTCTCAACTGACCCATCACATTTTATGCCCGAAGCCGTTACGTAAGATCGAACTCGACTATATTCCAGACGGCGAACGGCGAATGGCAACAATAAAAGATTATTGGATCACGCGAACATTTAAGACCTTACGACACTGTACGTTCGCTAAACAGACGTCTTCGAAGGGAACGTGAGCCTCGGTCGGAACATGTCGTGTTTCAACAAAATTTCGCAAAAAAAAACCATCGGGATGTAGCAAATCGGGCTTCATACAGCAGTTCGTTGCAGAGACGTCAATCTTTTTACACGCTTTCACTAGCTTCACTCGCAACAAACAATGAAAATTTGGAAATCACCTTTGACCTACCTAATTTTGTGTTCATAACGGACTCAGGAGTTATACGTTTGTTTTTAAGCCGTTATATTTAGTTAATGTCCTTTCCATATTATTAAATAAAACTGTATATTTGTTTTTATCAAGACTCAAACGTTTAAGCGACAAACGGGAATGTTTTGCTGCACAGTCGATACTGGAACATATACTAAATGTATTCACAAGAACAAAACTCTAGCGGCAGCAGAGGTCGCCGACCCCGCGATAAGCCACTTTTCTGATAACACCGCGCTTTTCAATTTCCCTACGGTGCATTTTTACTTTAATCTGCTTAAAGATAGCGATGTTTAACAATATAGAAACTACGAACGCTGGCTCAACCACAGAGCGTTCGGCGCAGTAAAGCACGCGCACTAATTAAAAAAGGAACATATAAAGATGTCGTGTTCAGTTTGAAGCCCCCATGTGGCGTGCGGGGCCGTGGGAACGCGCGCTTGCTCCAGCCAATTATGTGTAGCAGACAGCGGCCGCCGCGCGAGCACTCGCGGTGCCTACGATACAATTATTGTACGTCCTCAAAAACTGCTCCGCGTGACGTAATTTCTAAGTATTGCTATATTATAGGTGATAATAGAAACGCGTTCCCTCAATGTAACCGCGACTTGCAATATGCTCCTCATTCTAAGTTTCGTTCGATCTGGCATTAGCTGATTCGGTGTGGTCGCAGCGAATGACGGGTGCTATGTTTAAGCAAATGCTAGCAACACGTTGAACTCGAACGCCGCTGAAGGAGCCGAGGGGGGATGTACTGATTATCATTTTGTATTTTTCCTTGGACATAGAAATATTGCAGTGTTTATTTGCCAATTGATTATG
>JAOSYY010000004.1:3305237-3318228 GCA_025727935.1 Hebomoia glaucippe
CCCCCGCCCCCTCCCCGTGACACGTGACCGATTAGCCGAGCGCCGCGCGTCTATTTTAACTTTTCATTTTACCTATCATTTCCCGAGACCGAGCGGTTTTATTTCGAGTTCAACATACCATTTAAAAGGATAAGGATTTAATGGGATATATCCCGTGGCCGGCGGCGTTCAGACTGCGCTAGCAGTAAACGAAATACGCAAAAGCGAACTCGTTCTAAACAATATTTTTATGTGTAAAGTTCAAAGAAAGTCACACGGCAACATACTGCGCCCGCCCCTACGAGTTTTTACCCAAACCAAGTAGCCTATAGCCACCGCAGTGAACCCATCTCATGTCTGCGTCAGGACGGAACAAGCGCGTTAGTGCGCCGGGTGTAACTATTTGTTTACATACCTGTTGCATTTTATCAAAATCGAGCGCAGGCCGATGTCTCCTAGGCGGCGGCAGGGGGAGGCGCCGGCGCCGCGGCGAGGGCGGCTGGGAGCGGCCGCTGCAGCCGCACGGGTCCGCGGCGGCCGCCGTCGCTCCGCCGACGGCCCTTCTAGGCTTTAGGGCTTCGAGCGGCGGAGACGTGCGGAACCGCACCGGTGTCTCCACCTGAAACGTAACGGCATATTTGCTGTAGAGGACCTCCTGCCCACGACACAGATTGCAGGAGCGAAAGGCAGGGAAGAGGATCATTCAGGATGTGCCTTACGGAGAGAAATAAGTGGTGAATAATATTAACTGATGCGCTAAGTGGGAAAGATAAAAATGCAGGTATTCTCAGAAATATTATCGGAGGTCGGTGAGCGCTGTAGTGTTCAGAGGTCTAAACTACAAGTAAACAGATCCGAAGTATACCTGACGTCGCTTCGCAGCTCGGCAGTGCTATGGTTAGTTCAGGCAATGGGCAGTGGACGTTAGATGGCGCACCTTTGTGTCGTCGTCGTCCGAGGAGGGCGCGCGCGCCGCCAACTCGTCGTCGTAGGGCTCCGCCGGCCAGCGTCGCTTCTCCGGGGCGGTCCGCGCCGGCGATGAGGCGCCCCGCCGGCGACCTTCGCCCCTGGTGGCCGCTCCCGCCGCTGCGCCCGCCGGCCCTCCGTTGATCACCTGTTCACTCCTCGAGCGTGAATGCATGCGGGCTACGTGACGCCGGCCTTAGTCGGCGGCGATCGAACTTGCCGTTCGCCGAGCGAAAAGGCTATATAGGTATCGTAAACGCGAGATCTCGAGAGCGGAAGTCGTCGTAACGGGCTCCGCGACAAAAAATAGTCACTCGACTCGTAATGTGCCCAGCCCTGCTCTGCGGGCGCGGCGGGGCGGTGGGGCGGTGGGGCGGCGGGGGCGAGGGACAAAGAAAAGAAAAGCGGCAGGCGAGAGCGGGCGACGGCGTCTTCGCTGAATATTTCAGCATGTAATTGCAGAACTCGCAATTCTCGTCCATCAAAGCGTCGCGTCATTACACGGTTGAATTAATGGCCGGAGTCGCCGCCCGCACCCCTCCGCCCTCCGCAAAAAAACCAGCTGGAAATAGCTCGCGAAAATGCTGCGGCTGCCCGCTCATTTATTATGGAGACTCGTCTCGGAGAGAAGCGAATCTAACGGAACGGCTCACGACCACGTTCGCGCCCATTCGACCGGCGAACGAGTCGCGTGTGCCCTAGCGCTGCCTTCAAAGGGAGACTGGTCATTTAAAACTAGCCACTGGTAATTCGCCGAGGCATACTGTAATATTTCTACGCGTCACGAGCATAGTTTACGTCTGCGAGCAAATATTGGCGAAGTGGCGAAGTGGCGAGGTGGGGGCGCGGGGGGCGCGGGCGGAGGGAGTCTCGGGCTCGGACAAATTTCACGGTTCACTGGAACACAAAGAGATCATCCGACTACACTAAGCCCTGTGCAAATTTTAGTTAGCTAAAAATGACCCGTGCCCGCCCCCGCCGCGGGCGTCCATCGGCCGAGGTTTCCGAGCGTCTTCGACACGGCGTTTGGCTTCACTCAAGGCGGTCGGGTGCGAAAACGGAAGCCGATTAAAATTGCAAATCATATCGCTAAGCACTCCCATACGGGAGAGCCCGATAAGCTGAGAGGGGGACGCGGGGCGGAAGCCGGGACCGGGGCGGCCCGAGCGCGTCGCCGAGTCGTCAGCCGGAGCATTATCTCACACGATCCATTTCATAAGAGACCCATTCACCATTGTCCGTTTATTCCTTACAATTAAAGCGCAGACAAAAGAATTTCTAATTTTCCAACCGAGCGGAAGATAAACAAATGTTGTGCAAGCAGACGAAAAAGGAAGACTTCAGAAAACGTAAGCCGTTTGTTCTCTTTTCAGCGGGACGGCTCAGACGGCTGCGCGGCGCGGCGCGTTTATCAGCGACAGGTAGCCCGCTTAGATAGCGGCCACTACAGGGGCTCCCTCGAAATCAAACGCCGTGCCAACGACCCCGCCATGATTGCACCATATCTGTCGTTGTGCTGAAGTTTTGTGAAAGGGATACCAAATAATCAAAGCAAAGTGAAAAATAAGGCTCTGGTAGGGATTCCACATCGCGGCGCGGAACTAATTGCGTCTCGAGACAAGACAAGTTCAAATGATCCGATAATCGATTCGGAGCGAACGCGGATGGACGTAAGCGTATGGAGCATAAACAATAGGCGATTAAAGAAACTATTTGGAGTGGTCCGCGGGAGGCGCGGCGTGAGAGCGCTGCGTGCCCGCCTTTTGTTCCGACCATTTTTGCCCGACTGCGCCGAGGGCGTTCACCCCGATGATTTCGTTTCACCTAATGTCATTAGAACAGTTCTCCATCATCGAAAGCCTTCGGCCTCGATACGGGCCTGCGAGATAGCTTTGTCCTTTTGGCGAACGGAGCGTTCAGTAACGGCACTTGCGAGTGCCAGCGGCCTGGCCGGGGGAGGTTTCGTTTGGTTGCGGCGCGTCGCTGGGAATCAGTGCGAATGTGAGGAGGCGGGCACTCGGCGAGCGATAACCAACTCAGCTGGACTGCGCACCAGATACGTAGCTTCGTATGAGACTTCGCGAACGGCACATTGTCGTAGCCGAGTGGGGCCGAGATCTGGATCCAGCAGATACAATCTCGAAACTAATAGGGCGTTCGAGAGCATACTAGATAAAGGCTCAAAGAAAAATGCTTTAAGCCGGAGATGTTGTGTGTTAGATTACGTAATGCTCCGGGCGGCCAATACGGTAAAAACCCTCGTGAGTGCTTCGCCGAGATCAAAGAAAGCACGGACCTCAGACAATATACTTCACTTTTACGCGCACAACCCAATCTAGATATAAGCCGCTTCTGCGTGTCGCGTCTAGTTGACTCAGTAACGCAGAGGAGGGGGGATATAAAATAAAAATAGTACATTATATTAATCATGAAATACTACGGTTCTAATGCAAAGTTCTGAAATGAGTGGGCACGGGCCGCGGGAATTAACTTACACCATGTTTGTTTGGATATCGATAATGTTATAAAGGAATAAATCACGTCAGAGCGTGCGCGTGATCGCATTAAGCGTTACAGCGAGATAATCAAGGTCTCGGAGCAATGCGAAGGTTACTACACGTTTTATAACCACAGGGTACTGTTTTTACTCCGCTTTTCCGTTGATCGTCCCTCCGATGGCCGCGGAACTTCGACAATTCCCCGATACAGAACGCCGCACACACGCTATATTCAACAGCTAAACGATAGATATAAAAATTGGCCTATTACATCCATGGAAGCCAAACAATATGTAAATATTGAAAACCTAAAGATAACTGTAAATATTAATGAATATTGTACTGTGTATCCTCAATCTAATCAAATATGTATTATCTTTCAAGTTATCTCGAGCAGACGTCGGTGTACTTGAGATCGAGAAACGTTTCAAGATCTAATACATCCCTTCGTTTGCCTAAGGTACATTTTATAATTCCATAAATGCCCTTCTGCAGATCCATTTAAAGTATTTTAATGAATATAGTTGAAAGGGATATGTGATATGTGACCGCATTAACATCCGCTTAACTGTAAAGACCCCAAGGGTCAGCAAAATCCGCACACAAATGGAGTGGTCAATGCAAGGCAAACTCTGGACACGGTAACATCGCAAGCGGGCGCGTGCTCGAGGCGCAAACCAGGGCAGTACCTCTAACTCTTCCTCGGATGAATGGTGGTCGTATAGCTGGTCGGGCTCGGGCGCGGCCAGCGCGCGCGGCGGCACCGGTGCGCACGCGCACGCCTCTCCGCCCATGTCTGCAAACAAACGTCGATATTAATTCTCGAGCTGATTGACTTAATAAGTTGTATAAATTATTATTACTCGATGACGTATTTTTATATCGAGAAACGCGAGCTCGCAGCGCTTCCCGGCTTTTCTGCCTATGCTATGGACACGGTTGCACGTGACCCGGGTAGAAGTTTAACGTGTTACGGATTCCTCCCACCCCTTTAAAAAGTATATCAGTATCGTAAAATCAGATAGCAAAAAAGGGTGTCCGCTCGGTTCTCTTTTGGCACTGCTAATAGTCGATAGATTGCATAATTATTTGCCGCAACGGTAGTAAAGCCACCGCATCTACAAAACATGGAAGCAATAGAATAAGAGCAAAGACGCATCTTTGTGGGTTTCGATGTTGACAAGCCGATGCGAAGTGGATTTGAAATAAGAGTTGTGCGTAATGTAGGAAGCAGTGCACTCGATTACCCCACCGCCCCCACCGCCCCCCAAGAGAGTAGCGACCGGATAGACGGCCAACTTTTTGTGCCTCGAAAAAGAGCCCCCGCCGTGAGACATGCATGAAATTGCATAATTATAAAGCACAAGTTATGCCTGGCAACAAAAGAGCAAAGTACCAAATTAGTCAAACGCTGAGCTAAGCATCGCTGCGTCGGCCCGCCGGGTGGGGGCCGGGGGGCCGGGGGCGCGCGGCGGGCGCGAGGGTGCAGGCGAGGCGAAGGGGTGCAAGGCGCGGCGGGAGGGGGGTGGACTTGAACTTGCATAAAGCAGACCGCGCGGCGCCAAACCACGCGCCCAGGCAACGTTGTTATCAAATATCAGCGCAATTTTTTGTTCAGAGCTCGATGCCGTAATCCCGAGCGTATGCACTCTGCAGGGTTCATTTCGAGAACTAGAAATGAATTGAGTGATGAGCGATCGCAACTTGGCCTGACTGAAACGCCGTCTCTCGAGCGCGGAATACGTTAAGTGAGAGATTCAGCGCGACTCGGGCAACGCAAACTCTAGTGCGCCCCGCGGCTTCACCCGCGTTCAATTCATGTACGATCGTACATGTGAACGAAACTCGCCAGTTCTACACCTTGACATGTTCTATGTACCTGTGAAAGTCCCGTCAAAATCTGTCCAGCTACTGCGAAGATTAAAAGGCATTAGCAAAACAACTTATTTCGACTATAGGCATTTCCTATATTACTTTATGTATATTTGTATTCGTAATTGTAAAATGAATTAGAGACAATTGGGCTTAGGACGCGTGGCCTGAGCAGCTACAAATACGAAAATAATACGTAGTTATTTACGGAACCGGAGTCGCCTCGCTACCGCAAGTGCGGTGTGTGAGCATTACAACCATATGGGTCTGGTTAAATAACATTCTCAGTAGAAATGGTGGGTCAGACGAAGCAGGACAGGGGCGGTAGTTAACAGGGTTCTGTTAAATTTGGATTCTGTATCAGCGTCGCTTGTGAATTATTAAACAACTTCACTCGACGCATAATTTGCTGTTACTTCGATTTGGGACATTACAACTTCGGCCTTATGGCTATGGAATAGGGTCGAATTTTGCAAGGAGATAAGTCTAAGAGTGGTATCGTTATCAGAGTGAAGTCGAAGATCAAGATTCAACGGTTGACGGGAGCGAGTCACGAAAACGCGCTGGGGTGACCATCCAGTTGGTACAAAGGAGGATTCCTGCAAAACCAAACTAAATATTCAAGTGAGACCTGATTGTCATGGTATTTTGAATTATGTATAAGCTTCTTATTAGTCAGTTTGGTCATGAAATATATGAAACATTAATATTTGGACTGAATCCGAAATATTGACGTGTTCAGTAATTTTAACATTAAGTCTATGAATTTCCGAATGCTAGAAATTCGTACAAGAATAAGAGTCGTTCGGCAAATACTAGTATCAGAATTCATAATTATCAAACATTAAATAAAATAGCTTAGATATTACTATTGGGCTTCCGCTGTTTGTCATAAAAAAAATCTAAACGAATGGTCACCGCAATGCAAATGTACACCGTAACGCGTACAGACTTCGGGCTGCGCGTGGGCAGACCCGCTCTCACACACACCACCGCACCCCATGCATTACGATAAGCACTAAGCACACACCACGCACACAGACACAGATAGCGCTCCTATGTACACGGAGCCTTTTTTAAGGCACCCGACAATGGCACGTAAAACCCCTTCACGGCGAAATAAAAATATTCGAAAATATATACAGGCTACAGGCTACACGCACACACAAGCACACACACGTACAAAGCCAGAATAGTGAGTCGCGTACGCGCTACTCGGGTGTCCAAGGTCAATGTATTCCACATTGTTAGCAGAACAACGGCTCGTAATAATATTCGGCTTACAACATCGTTATACAATGTCAGAAATCGTGTAACAGACTCGACCAACGATTCGACGACTCCGGCGACTTCTACTTTAATTTATGTCTCCGAGGTGACGTCACGTCTCGTCGAGACCTTACCGAATCCGACTGCGATTCCGCGATGTGCGGCGAAACTGCGGCATTCGCAACCTTCGCTCGACGAGGCGGGATTCGTCGATGACTTGACATAATGCGAAGTGGTCAGAGCAAACAATAATCGGGGGCTAACTTGAACTAACTTTGGACGAAACGGGATCCGAACGTGGATAAAATTAACAGAGAGGCCGCCACAGGCAATAACATCGATGACAGAACTTGACCGATGACTCATCCGGTGAGTGATTATTTTCATTCTCGCCTCGAAGCAACCTTATTCTATACTAGAAATTATTGATATCAATGGCCATCTTGACTATTTCAGGATTCAGACAAAACCTTATCATAATCGGCCCACTCGTTTAGGAGCTGCGATGCCACGGACACATAACAGATCGGACCACAGCAGCCCTCTGTTTTCATCGGAGGTTAAAAATTATTCACATTAACCAAAAATGTGAGTGATCAAATCTACACATATTGAAGGGTCAGTATCAAAATAAAGCGGCTGGATAGACAGCGCGCAGAAAATCCGCGGAGCGTCGCCACTCGTCTCACCGCTGTACTTCGCCAACCGACAAGCCGACAGCGCGCCCGAGCCGAGCCGGCCTCCTATTTACACGCAAATAGACGTGTAGTGCGGCCATTGAATATTGATGAGATGGATTGAGCGGCGCGGACGGCGCGGACCTCGCGGGCCCAGCTGAGGGAATAAGCCTTGCAACGTCAGCACTCGGCTAAGCGAAGCGGACGGGCCTCGCTCCGCTCTCAGGCTGACTGCACACTTGCCAAACAAACGTTGGAAATACTAGTTGTTGTCACCGGTTCTACTACTGGATTCACTGGACAGATACGCATTGTCTGTTGATTTACAATATTCTGTATATAGATGGTGTAACGAGAAACATGGGCTACTTTCATTACATAACCATCATTTCACATACTCGTATAACTCAGGTGAAGCCGCGGGACATCACTAGTCGGGAACCGTGCACGTGTCTATCCTTGCAATCCCTAAGCCTTTGAACTATAGCGGTCGTATTCGAAGAACGCCATTCTTCACAGTAAACAGTCATTTTGAAAAACGGTACACAAATCGCAAGTCACCGGCACAACTTAGGGAGCAAATTTGTCGGAGTCCCTTCAGCCGCCCTCGGAGCTTCGATTATACACTTTTAAGAAAACACTGTAACATTAAATATTTCATGTAAATCACGAAGGCTTGCAAGCCGTAATGTATTAATTACCACCTGCGGATGGCGTTTAATTAGCAGATTATGAAACTTCGTTTAAATTGAGCTCCGAGACCTGAACATATCTCGGAAACCCCAATAAAACAGAGATTGACGAGGCCGACATCGCAAAATGTCCGGAATCCACCGCTCACACACGATCCGATATCGATTGCAGGAGCGATGCGATTAAATCTCGATTACTGTTCGATTACTATTCGATTATTCCGCTCGCCGCCCGCTCGATGTAGATTCAACATGTTTATGGATTTATTTATTAAATCAATTACGGGTTATCGCAGCCGGTAAATGTCAGTTATTTCTCGTTTATCATGCGAACGAATCACAATATTTAGCGCGCGTTTTAAATGTGGGAATTCGCATCGATTGGCTTTATGCGGTCGGGTGGTGACCGGTGTCCGAGGGGTCCTATCGCCGAATCAAGGCGGATATTCCTCAACGTCGATAGCAGGCAGCTAACGATTCGTTGTGTCACTCGAAACGGAACCGATAAAATCAGACGCAAACACATAATCGGCAAGACGGCGCGAACGATATAGAAGCTTTATCGTCTTCGTAGTGATTAGAAAAATGCGCAAGGGCCTCGAGCGTTTCGGGGAGGAGCGGTTACATTGAAATAATCATATTTATCGTCTCATAAGTATATTTAAGTTTTTATGTGTTAATGTTTGTGCCGCATCGCATGACTCACGTGCCGATACTAAACTAATGATATTTTTAGTCGGTCTTCGTTCGCTGCCGTCGATTCGTTGAATATTCTAACGAACAATACTAACGGTGAGGTGTTATATATTCGAGGTTGGCATAGAGCTCAGCTTAATATTGTAACCTTAGCGGCGCGCACTTTTCAAGATGATTCACTCGACACGGTCGCGCCCTAACCGATGCAATTAGCAATTCTAGGCACAGAGTGTGTGCGTACATGTCGTAACATGTCCAGACCGACTTAATGCTCGTGCTCCACGCCCGTATCAGATCGTAGCCGACACATACGACTGCCTTGTGAGGGTGCATTCATGTAAGTCGTAATTGGCGCGGCCGAGGAGCGTCCCGCGTCGCCTTCGTGGCCGGCAGAGGCGGCGAGCGCAGACTGGTGGGCGCACGTGTAATTGCAGCACATCGGAGGCAGAGCCCGCCTCGTCCGCTCGAGCAAGGCCAAGGCCGTTCGAGCCGCGCCCCCTCCGCGCGCCCCTCGCCCCTGCCACACCTGCACGTCGTAAGCGTATGCGATTTTTTGCGCAATGATGTAATCAGAATTTCGGTGCGGGCGCAATATGGCGGCCGGCGCGATCTCGTGAGTACAACAATAACAATTTTAACCCGAACGCATCCGTATTAATGCAAGTTAATACGTCATAAGTATTGATGTGATTTGCGCAAATTTGCAAAACGTAAACAAAACCATTATTCTCAAGTTCTACATTTCACTATACAACCATTGTCTAGATTGAATTGGCCTCCTTACTGAACCGCGGCGCAAGAAAGGATTACTTAGATTTAACTAACAATCGCGGCGGCGCGGGCTGCTGTTTGAAACATTGCACGTTCGCTAAGGCAGAGCCGAGTGGGTAAGAGAGCGCCGATCGGGAGCATAGTAAGCCGTCTACGGCGAGGCGAGTCGGACCGCAAAGCTCACGGCGAGACCGCGGACTCGGGAGGAATTACATAAACAATTAAACCTGCATTATTTATTGGCAGCACAAGCCGCCCGTTCTCATCAACCGCTAATTTTAACAGCGCCGACTATCGAATTACGGATACAAAGTAGCTCCAGATCGCTTTATTAATAACGTAACAGAATATCGGACCGAGCACGAGAGCGGAAACGACCGAGGATATCATTATGGCCAGACGTTCTTTGGATTCCATTAGGGAATTAATTACCGAACGATCGTCGAAGTCTTTCCTCGTCTTTATGGCTATCATTTCACAGGCGAAGAGGGCTGCAGCGGGCGCAGGGCGGGCGCAGGGGCGGCTGCACCTGCGGCCGTTTCCGTACACGAGGAACTACGATCGCGCTGGCTGCGGCCGACCGCGCTATTTTCGTATCAATGGTGGCATAGCCCGCATCGTACACCTACTTCGGCACTTCCTCGCCAGCGTGCCAAACAATTTTAAGTAATCGAACAGTGCCAAGACGAACACTTTGTATAAAGAGAACGGACGAACGACACCCCGCAGCGGCCAAACGGTCTCCGCGAGATATTAATACATTATACGCGGACAGATGCTGGTCTGTTTGGACTCGAAATCGGCCTCATGGCGAGGCGGACGATACTCACTGATGTCTGTGGCGTCGTTCCACTTCATGATGACGTCGGCACAGTAGCCACCTGCAAGCAAACGAGTTGAGCGTTACCCAAAGCGGATCAGTGGTCAGGCATCGCCGAGGAAGTATGCGGAAGAGGGCACCGCGAAAACTCCGGACGGAGCCATTCCCTGCCGATTTCTGTATAAGGCACCCAATTCATGTAAGCCTTAACGGGACTCGTTTGTATTATATTTGTTTAGGCTACGAGAAGACTCGTTTTTCCTCTACGACGAATTTTCCAGTCCATCTCAAAAGTGTATTAATTTCACAATAAAAAAATAAAATGCATGTAGGAAACTACGACACACAGACGTAAAAAAAGTATTAAGTTTATATTTGCAAGTATATTTTTGTTGAATCATAACGTCAGTTAAAAGACCTCTGCTCGTATAGTAGTCGATGGGTACCTAACTCAAGAATCATCCCTATCAACTAAGAGCGGAAGACAGGCGCGCCACTTTGTTGGAAGAAAACGCTAATATAACTGCATTTACATTAAAAAATAATCGTACAAACGTCGGTGACGAAGGTAAATGGCGAAAATATCGCGTGGAACGGGGCACGAGGCACGCGCTTGCGTTCGCCTATCTCGATGACTCGTCACTTTCCTGTACCTACTGACAAGTGGCCGCCGACGGTAGGTCCTCAGATTCGCGCTATTTTCCTCTATTATCTAACTAGACTGTTATTATCAGATGCCAGTATTGCCCCGCGGTTCCATTCGCTTTGACTTTATGCAAACACCATATCGATGCTGATAAAAATATATCAGTTTCGTTACTTTATATTTTGCGCCATAATATCGGATACCTGCCAGAGAAAGTTCTATCACAATCGGTCGAACGGTTTCGCAGATTTCTAATCGGATCTAACATTTAGTCAATTGTGTTTCTGCTATATATCCTACATAATTTCATATATATAGAAAAAGACCTCTATTGTGATATGAGAAACAGACACACAATGATATTTACGTGGACTTTAGATATATCGACAGACCAGTGAGACGTTCTTTTGAGCGTCATTCGTTCAATTGTCAAATTATACTATATAGCGCTGAAACGCTGGCGGAGGCAAAGTGCCGGTGGCTAAATGACCCGTAATTCGTAACCATACACACTAAATCTTTTGTTTCGTCCGAGTACAAACGAAGCAGCTGACATCATTGTAAAGAATACACAAGGTCATGGAAATTTACAACAAAAAATGTATTTATATATGCACATATATTATCTGGGTACACGATAGCACGCGGCGGGTGCCTCTTAATCGGCGTAATTATAGATGTAGATTTATATCTCGATAGTGACACTAGAAATTCATTACGAATTTCGTATCGGACACCAAGTGATAGCAATGACATATCACGTGGCTGGGCCTGCGGAGTGACTGAGTGCAATATGCATAAACATATTAAAAACGCCGCGTCTAACAAAACCAAGAACAGTTTAATAAACAATAGTGTTAGAGCAACATTAGCACATAATGCACTTTTTGTCGGTCGCTGTGAGAGTGGGAATGTTCACAATGGAGCCTCCTTTAATTAATATCGGCTTAATGGAAACGACTTCTACCTCGCGCCGGTAAATAGAAAATGCAAAATCGCACGCAATCGCCATTGTGCGTGACAGGGCGCCACTCATTGCTCATTACAATTTTGGTAGGAATATGGTATTAGAAAATGGGCCGCGTCTGCATTCGCAGTGACCAGCCACTCAACACTGGGAGATACTCGAGTGAGCCGTCGAAACGCGGCCAAATCGAGGAGCGATCAGTCAGAACGGACGACGGAGCGCCAGCGGCGGCGGCAGCCTTCGCGACCTGGATTCGCTCGGGGTCGACGGCCGCCGCGGCGACCTCTCTCCTGCGGGCTCCAGCCTAGTGCATCGCTCGCTCCGACTACAAAACACATCGGCACGGGCGCTGATGTTTTCAACCGAATGCGCCGAGGCCGCGGCCTGAGCATAGCTAACCGTTTGCGCGAGGGGCCCATGACTCGCCGTGCAACCGAGTTGCGGTATTGCCGGATAATCGTCGCAATGGGCCCCGCGCCAGCGAGTAATAAGTACGTAATCAAGCAAGCCTCGACATCGGCAGGAACTTGACGTGCACCTCTCCACGAGATACGAGCCATTATGTCGAAACAGATAATAACGGCTATCGGACAATTGCCATTATTTCTATTTCTGATCGCAGCAATCACGGTTTGTAATGAGCGTGGAAAACATAGCAGCGATCCGTCTATGCCTACCAATACGAAATCGACGTGAAAAGTACTTCAATAATAATTCAACAATACCTCCCGCTTCCATTAACGAATAGAGACACGTGAAAATGTTTCGTGCCCGTGACAGCGGGCAGAGTGGTCGTTCTGTTCGGGATGAATGCAAAACTAAAAGTTGGACGGCGATAACGTCGGATATAGGTCAGTGACCTCGCGGCACGCCACGATAAACAGCTGATCGGTCCATCGGGAATACGGCCGATACTATACTCACTGCGCCACATTAATTTGCCACTCAGTACGGCTTTGCACTGACGATAGCCCTGTACTTTTCGTCTCTAGCCCGGCAGTCGAAAGTCGCCCATGAAATTCATTCAGTGCATAAAGAGTGCGTTCCGTGGAAAAATCGATCTAAATCTAATATATAAAATTCTCGTGTCACGGTGTTCGAACTTGAACTCCTCCGAAACGGCTCGACCGAACCTTAT
>JAOSYY010000004.1:3326981-3363390 GCA_025727935.1 Hebomoia glaucippe
CCCCAATTTTCACCCCTCTACAGTCAACCCCTATTATTATGTGGCAAAACGACGTTTGCGGGGTCAGCTAGTAATGATATAATATCGATTAAGTAATATTTTTAAATGAATTAAACGTACGAAGACTGCTCGCTTTGCCCAGTAAGAGTATCCTTAGGGTTGAATCCTAAATAGAACATAGTACTCTTTCATTAATGTCCCGAAGATAAACGATATTTGAAGAAAAAGCCGTCGTCGCGACGGCTCACATGAGCACACAAATGCTCACGGAAATCACGTAGCCAGCTTTTTGTGGCGCACGGTACTCGCCCGAGCGGGCCCACGTTACAAGAAAACCGTCTTCATGTTATCCTTTTAAAATTGAGACAACTTCTCAATAGGCGTTTTCGGTAACCGGTTTGAGATAAGATCGCGCAGGAACAGGTTTCGGGCGACGCTAATGAAGTAACGTGGACGAGATTATCCATTGTGCTCGATAATAATTTATTTAGCAATTAGAAGTGGCTACGCGCGGAGGTGGCTCTGGGCGAACGATGATTATTGTTAGCTATACCTACCGCCGTTGGGTGCTCATTAATGTGCGAGTCGCCTCAGCTCGATGTAATTGCAGAGACTTGTTCCATATTCTAAGGCCTACACAGCGGGTGAGCGGGTGAGCGGGTGAGCGGGTGAGCGGGTGAAACGCGGGCGGCCCGAGGCTGCGATAATTAGTATACGGTTTTGTAAGGTGACGTGCATCGGGAGTTCGATCTAAGAAACATTCGGGATTAAGTTAATTTCGTAGTTCCAACCTGCGAATGTATAAACGAAAGCATACAGCAATAGACTATACAAATATTGACATTGTCTTCGACGGCACAGTAGCGGCAACCATCAACACCGCCGCCCTCGCGCCGAAATAGACGCAGAGACGACCGGTGAGGTGTTGCGAAAGCCCCGCGGCGTAAAACTGCTACTATTGAAGCGGAATGCGTATCAAATTTAAAGTAAACACCGCGCGGCGACTCCGCACTCGACAATCAGCGCCTCGCGAGTCCTCAGATCGGTCGTAATTTCAAGTTTTATGTCGCTCGACGCGAGAATGTGGAATATAAAAAGCGAGTTCCTGGAAGTTCTGATACTACAGAATGGCCGCGTTTTTGCGTCGCGAGACGCCGTGCTTGCGCCCGATCAAGCATACTACATCGGTTGTGGCGAGTGCTTTTTGCGGGCCCGCGTCGCCATATCGGGCCGCGGCCGGGGCCCATTCACCGCGCTATTGCCGATTGATGAGAGAACGCAATTCACTCGGCAGGGTTTGCACTTCCCTGTAAGTCGTCAGCACAACTTCGCTGAACTTCTTCGAGACGCGCGTTGAGAAATCGGCGACTTCGCGCGGCCGCTGCTCGCAGCGACGACGAGTGAAATCGAGAGGTGGACGCCCTAGTCGCATCCGCCGCGGCGAGCGCTGGGCGCCGGTTCCGAGAACGGGACACCAATTAATTTATCCACATTCGGAGAGATGTTTAATTCATGCCATCTATCCGTATTCTACATCAGGGCACGCGTCTGCGAATCTCGATCGCCTAAACCGAGCGGCCGGGCCTTACTTGGAACTGAATTTCGTTTTGGAAATGCTAAAATACTGTTGCAGTCGTTAAGGAAGCAGTGGTACTAGAGCGAGCCCTATGGACTTCGTGCGAGCTATCATACGCTAGACATTGAAAAGCTTTTAGTCCCGTAACACAGTTTTGCTGTTGGGTAATAATAAACAAACATAGGTTCCGTTCGTCCGTTCCTGTTACGCATCACTTAAATAAATTCGATTTATTACCGCTAGTCATCCTGAACTTAGCAGCCACCGTTTTCACCGTTAGTGAGAACCTACCTTAAAAAATTTATAACGAGTAACAAACAACGTGGTCGCTTGCGGTGTTTTTGGCAATGTCGTATCAATGCCGGGCACCGCCGAAGCGACAGCTGTGGTGGGCCTCCTGCGGGCCACCTGAACAAACACGACACAGTGGCCGTTACGGCCGAGGTCGGGTAACGATTCCTCTATTTCTACTCGTAAGCATGAGTGCGATTGTTAATCTAAACAATTGCATGCAGATAACCACTATTAGCCCGGTCACCCTCGGTGGAGTCCGCCTTTGGCGAATAAAATGGTTCCGCTCTATGGCGAATACATTTGGGCAGCGCGCTTTGTTTGTCGTACATACTGGTACCGACCGCGATACATAGAGGCACCTGCCCGGCGACGGCGACGGCGACGGCTGGGCTCAGCATTCCTACTAACCGACATTGCAGAATTGAAGGACAGTAGTTAATGTCGTTCTATCGTCTACTCATAAATATAAACATCGTGAAATGTTCAAACGCAGAACGTCGTATTTACTTACGTTAGCGCCCTCCGCCGATGTTCCGGAAGGAGGCAGGCATACGCCACTCGGCAACGTGCGAGACGTCAAATATTGTCATTAGTTTTTATAGCAGCCTCGCTACGCGTTCGTGTAGTGTACCTACCAGCTTTTGAACCGTATGATAAGTTGTCTAAACATGAGCCCTCTCGCCATTTGCCTTTCCCACGTACGTAGCTAAGAACAATTACCTTTTATTACGCGTTCGCAGAGCCATAAATATAAGTTGGAACTTCACAGCAGAGTTTCATGAAAACGCTATTAATTATTAAGTTTATTACGTGAACATTGTAACCCCCGACATCGTAAAACTAATCTAGATAATCTCAAACTCGAACAGCACATACAGTCGGCTTCGCTAAACGTTCAAGAACCTTCCACACTCGAGCACAGGTGGAATTATTTGCAAAAGCCGTAATTGCGATATGGCAATTACCTAAGCAGATACGGGTGGCTAGCGTTTCTAGAACTTGCAAAGCCTTTTGCTCTAACCGAATTCTTATTCATTGATTCTAAGACATGAGCGGTGTCAATGCGGGTCCTTAGAAGGAAGTACGAGCCTACAGAGCAACAATTACGAATCAGCGCCGAGGCGGTCGCGCTGTGACCTTGGCTTCTGCGTGAATTATCAATGGAAAATTTTATAAGCTTGCATATGAGTAGGTATTTATTGTAAATTATGTCAGCTGTGTTAGGCGGAGTTTGCTGCAGACGGCGCGTCGGCCCTGATAACCGCTCTGCGCTCAGATATCATTATTTATAGGTATTTTTACAGCCAAGTCAATATTATAGAAGTAAATAAGCAGCACAAATCAGCATTCTGCCTCAAAACTTTCAGGTAATGGGCAAAACGGTAGCATATGTTGTTAATCCTCAGAACTTCTACGATAGTCCATACCTCCAATTTAAATAGAAAAAGTCTGCATTGCCACTTGGAACTTGTTGAAAGAATTATAGACGAAAAATAAGAACACACAGGCAAATCTTTAATAGTCAGGATTACAATAGCCAATATAGGAAAACAACCCATTTCAACTGATTTAAATGATTAATTAGCCGTACACAGTCATATGAATATAATGAGTTCATTTTGACCTACAACTTGACTTTATGGACTTTCTCGATAATTCGTAATCGGAGCGACTTGCCTGACGTCTCCGAGGTTTAAGACTAGTGCAAAATGTCTTAATGTCAAATGCTCTCTAAATAATATCGCGATTGTTCTTTGCATTTAATTTTGATATTGAAATAACTTAAGTTTGAAATCGGTTTTAAGTGTCGACAAACAATCTTTAATCATACAATGTTGACAGTTTATAACACTCGAATGCAGTTTGAGTCTTGAGACACGGGCATACGTTACGCATGCATTTAAACAAAAATAATTCCTATTCATTAAAGTTTTCTAATATATTATAAAAGGTTATTACGACAATATATATTATAGATTAAAAAATTGCACAGAAAATAGGCAAATTTCATAAAATTTAACGATTATCTAAGAGCGCAACACAATAGAGCGGCTTTGGGAGGTAGATAAAGCGAGTGAAACCGCAGGCCGTTGCTAGGAAAAGACGACGACCAAATTTACGATCCAAAATGCGGCACATACCTAATTATAACAATAACCGCCATTTCCACACGAAAAAGAGGCTCGCCTATCGAGCACTTCAGGCGTCTGGAATCGTTCGAGTAGGCTTTTTAGATAACGCGTCACTGTACTGATAACGTAATAAACACTGTGTTTACAACAACTCTTATCATCAGCTTTCGTGACTTTTAAAAACATTCCAATAAATGATAGTGTTTTATTTTTACCGAGATTAGAGATTCGTACCCGATACGAAAGGAAAAACATCGAGCGATAAGGCATTAGATAACGGAAAATGTAAGGAAAATTATTGCCATAGCCGCCACGCCACCTTTTCGACAGAACGACTCCGCGTAACATTGAATATTTAGGATTTAATGATGTTTTAAAAATAGGGGGTATCGGGAAAGTCTTAAACCTCACACGCAGTCGCTACTAGTACACAACGAAATGCTTAAATATATAACATTTAAATAAGTCAGCTTGCAAAATAGAAGGATTAGATTTATGGTAAAAACAGAGAGAGGACGTGTAGGACTCGTCTTCGATTCAAAAGTTAGCTTGATATCTATCTAATTAGACCTCGCATTGCGTAGACGTATTTCGATCGGAAGTTCAAGGACGCGACTCAAGGTCACACGAGAAGGGGTCGGACCCCACTGCCCCGAACTTTAGAAGAACCGGTTAATATACTTAAATAAACAATAACATCCACACATACCTCACGAAACGAGTATGCTAATAAGATAACAATAACGAAAACAAAGTACGCGCAGAGCTAATCGCGCCGGGCGGCTGCACCGAGGACGCGTAATGAGACGTTTGATAAGTGTTAGGCGGTGTTTGGTGTCGAGTGCCGGCCGGCGAGCGTAACGTAGCTCGACCGGCTCCCGGCGAGATCACCGCACACCGTTCTGGACTCACCGGAGTCGGCGCGCTCCGCCTCGTCGTCCGACTCGGTGCCGGAGTCCCGCTCCTCCACCTGCAAACAAAAACATCCACCTCAGGCAACCGATCAATCCGCCACCGAAACACCGCGCCGCTGCCCATTCCGACTCCATTTGCACCGAATCCCGACGCGCATTTACTCGTGCGAACTATAACAATTGCTAGACAGGCTGATGTTGAGCGAAACAGGGCTACATTCGAGCCGAATGGAGACAGATCGAGCGGTATAGCAGCCGGCGACCGTTCCGCTTCTTTGTTCTCACGAGCGGGCGGCCATTTTCTGGTGGCGGTGTGACCTTCACGGCGCAGAGCCGGGCCGCGTCGACACCCACCTTCTCGGAAACGTTCTCCTCATTCAACGAATGCGTTCGTAGCTTATGAGTCAAGAATTTGAGCATTATTGAGCCTCAGCTCGTCCGATCGTCCGCCGCGGCACTCACTAGCACGGCGCCCTCTCGTCGGGCACACGCGGACCTCGCGATGCGATACAGAAACGATTGCTCGACGGAATAGAAATCGTTTCACGCCTATGGATAACGTTCCAAAACCATTGTCATCAATGACATCCGCATATCACTGCCGCGAGCCGACACCCGACCGCCTCCCTCGAACGCCGGTCTACTACTAGTCTAGTTGGAGTAGCCTTGCGTACGACGCAGTCAGCTGAAGTGGGTACGGCTCATTAATACCGAAAGGGCCTAACGCCGAACACTTCGCGATTCCGGCCGCCCGGGTGCCCCACGCTATCGATTCACCAAAGCACAGGCGGAGGATTTCCGACGGCACCGGATCAAATCACAAATTAACGTGAATATTGCGTAAATGATATTCGAGTGGCACTAGAAACGGACTCGCCCGGCGAGCGGCGAGAGGCGACCCATTGATGACAAAGAACCGGAACACGCAGAGATCGGACGCGATTGGACAAAACATTACAGAATAGGATCGAAATTTAATGCAATATGTTTCGTCTTTGTCTGCCGCGAGGACGTGGCAGGGAGGGCGCGGGCGGCGGGGCGGGCGCTCGGCGCGACCCGAGCGGTCCGCCGAGGCGGGCTCGGCCGGCGGAGCGAGGCGGCGACAGCGATACAGGTCTGGTTATATAACAGCGCGGCCGCTTGATAATGTATCGCTGATAAAAAGTTGCACACGCTAGCTGCTATGGACATACTCGCTGGGACTCGAGGGCTCTTCGCTCACAAACTGTCCACTGCAAGCTCACTTCCGAGCGCCGGGAATCAAACTAAATGTTAATAATGTATTCACAGGGCTGTTTACACTCATAATCATCGTAGAAAATAGATCCAAGTTTGCCTTATTTTTATTATCAATATAATAACTTATAAATATAGAGAACATGTTGAGATTTTCTGATTGAAGTGGTCTTATCCACATTATGCCGCGGTTACCGTTCACGGCGGCCATGTCTAGCTGCGTGCGTGCCGTCCCGCTCGCACTCTACGCACAGGCGACGCGGCAAAATTCGAATGTTCGCTGCGAGCAAAGGTATACTCGTGTATGGCTATTTTGATATTGAAAGTCGCGGGGGAAGGCGAAATGAATCCAACAAAAGTTTTCCTCTATGTATTTGTAACGAAATGCATAACAATATTGATTGACAGTGTGAACAGGTCTTAACCTAAGTGTTTCAACTTACAAATAAAAATGACTCGAACGTACTTATGATACAGTAATATAACAACGATAACAATAGATTATTGTACTTAAGGCCACACAGTATCGTACGGTCCACCCGCTCCGCTTTCAGCGCTTACACTAGATAGCTACACGATTCTCATTACGCTTCCTTCTTACTGTCCAAGACATAGGAGGAAGGCACACCGCGTTGCGATCGCTGGTCCCAGGCGTGTCCTGCCCGTGCGCATTGTAGGTTACACGTCAAACATTCTCTCTCCATATAAATGGACCTCGAGGTATAATTCGTCGTTCTTCGGCGACGATACGAAAGAAACATTAGTCTATATTTCATTTTAGTAGTAAATGGTCGGTAATCCTTAATAAAACTGCGACCGGTCTTTGTTGATGAGCGGTGCCTCGCGGAAGCATTATTTCCAAATTTCCTAGACCGCACTAGAACAGTGTCGAAACAATCTAATCTATATAAGATTACAAAAATAATAATAAACTATATGCGCTAGTCTAAAAAGAAGTTACAAGTGTATTAAAAGGCACTCTTTTGATTTAATGGATGTGGTTTCGTCGTCGAGAGCCCACGCTGCCGCATCGTAAAACAACTGAGGCGAGGCCGTCTCTCGAAGAAACTTAGATTAACAATAATAACGCAACATCATCAGTCCGCTCCGTTGGTTTATACAAAAGACGGAATAGTGTAAAATTAATTGACTTTTTATAATGGTACTTTAGCTGTAGCCATTTCGACTATGGTCTAGGCGAAGTTGTCGGTGAGATGCGCCCTATGTTTACCAACTATGGAACTGCCACCGACATCTCTAACAAGTTCACAGCGACCACTTCCACTAGCAATTTCTAGAGGCGATAACGCCGCGTCGCTGTCTTGCCTATTGTCCTATGACGAGCAGTTCATCGGTCAGGTAGGCGGGGTTGTCTCGCACGTAGGAGAGCAACGCGTCCGAGGCGTCTTGCAGCGCCTGCACGTCGCGGACGAGCGAGGGGCTCGGCGCCGGCGCCGAGTTGGGTGAGGGAGGGGCTTCCTCCGCGGGGAAGAGCGCGGGATCCAGGTCCCGCAGCAGAGCGAGCGCGTCGAGCGGCAGCCGGTAGCAGCGCAGAGGAGTCACGGTCGGGATCACGTCCACTTCCAAGCCGCTCACTCTGAAAACGAAGTCGCAGTCAAACCCTCATTAGACTTGTTCAGTAAAGTGGTGGTGGTGGTATTTTGTTTCGAAACGATACTCACGTTGTCTTATAACACTTGAGGTACGAGTGAGCCTGCATGTGCGCCGTCTCGTTGAGTAGCCGCAGCGCCAGCGACACGAGGTCGTCGGCAGCGTGCGGCAAGCGGTACAGCGCGCGTCGCCCTAGCAGCGGCCGCTCCACTGGAACAGACGCAGAGTCACGCGAGGTCTTTCCCGTGTGTCGTAGGACTCGGGTGGGGACTCACGTTTCAGGTCGCCGGCGCAGCGGTGCAGTTCGGCGAGGGCGGGCGTCTGCAGCAGCACGACGCGCACGTCGGGCGAGGTGAGTGCGCGCCGCACCCACTCGTTGGGCGCGCGCGCCACCTCCGCCCAGGTGTCCTCCGAGTACAGGTCGTACACCTGTTGAGGCCCATTACACACCGATTATTAGTTGAATTATGAAAATATCTATATGGATTTATAAAGCCAATTATGTATGGCACGGCCCACCTTGTCGTCGGTAACGTGCCGGAGCAGCGTGCGCAGCGCGTCCGCTAGCCGCATCACTCGCTCGCAGTCGCGCGCATACAGCAGCAGCACGCGCCCGCGCAATAGACACCGCTGCACTGAGTTGCGTTTCGGGACGGACCGCTGCACCCACCTGAAAACATTCGCCGGCAACATTTTGAAACTGCTAATCGCATCTCGCGGACGCAGATAATACAGGAAAATTTCATATTTCATAAAAATAAATGCAATATAATGATACTGTGCAATCGACAATTATTAAAACTAGTAATGCTTCTTTCCGATATTTCAAAAATTTGTTTTCAAGATTTTCCGAATGCTGCTGCTAATGGAGCCAACTATCAATCTACAATCCACAATCATTAAAATGGGTCCAGCCGTTTCAAGTAATAAATTGTCGAATTTTAATAGTGGAAGAACTCACTCGAGCCAAACTTGGTTCCTCCTCAAGTGGCGGCAGGCGAGGGCTAGCACGATGGCCAGCACGAGCGCGGCGGCGAGGGCGCTGCAGCTCACCCAGAGCGTGTTCGCGTTGCTTGCGACCGCATCGAGTTTCGGATTCGGCTTGTGCTCTGTGGACATACGGCATTAAGCACCAGACGATACTTGACCAACCTCAAGGAGGACATAAGCCGAATATTTAATAAGTTACCGAATAGCTTAGACCGAATGTTCCCGCTGAAGAGTATTCCCCCGGTCCAGGGCGCCCGGTGCAGCAGCCACATGACGTAGGAGCCGTAAGGCACAGCCAGCGAGCACCACACTTCGTTCTGCCGCGAACCGACCGTGCTGCAGTTGCTCGTAACGTCGTCACAATACTGAAAGCGATGCGGACCGATTAAATGATAACCAAGCCTATTTATTATAACTAACAAGGAAAAGCGAAATAATCATAGCCAAATTTAAACGTCGGAACCAATAAGAAGTCTTATTTTAATCTAATTAATGATATCAACGTTTTTTGGTCTGTATGATAAAGTGTAAAAATCCAAATAATATACTCGAACTAATGAATCAGAGCTGTTAATGGTTTGTTGACTATATTTGAGTTTGTAGAGCAAAACATCGTATTTGAAGCCGACAATCGACGGCCTTCAGCTAAAAGATCAATACTCATCAGGTTAAGTGAGGCCGGTGCATGCGACAATCAAATCATTATTAATTAATAACCCATACTTCTTCTTAGCTATTATCTAAATAATGATAAAAACAAAAAGTCCAATATAATCATGACTATCCTGAAGTTTAATAATAAAAATTGACAAACTTTTCAGTTAAAATGATCTTTAAGGGAAATTAATAAACCAAGTTATATGTTCTACCTGAAGTTCACCTTTACTATTGCAAAGTTTTATAGTGTAGTCCGTGGCAGGTACATAGCTCAGAAACCAGTGCGCTGTTAAGTATTCACTGAAAATTTCAAATGTTTTATAAAATATATATAATTATGTAATAATTGTATTAAATAGCAGCGCCCTGCACTGTGACCACTTGTGACGTTAAGGAACCTTAGTTCAAGTTATATTACCTATCCGGAAGATCCATTAAAATCAGCCCAAAAATGAATTTCAAGTGCAATGAATAAAAGCTGATATGTTGGTATAACAAACATATTTAATTTTTTTGTCAGTGTTTGATAAGTTTACAGTAAACATACATAATTTTTATGATTGTTATTGGGAGTCAAAAATACAAGTAGCTTTCTTCTTTGGTGAATTGCAGTGTAAATACTAAAACACAATGAAACCTACTGATAATTTAATTCACCATTTATATTTTTCTATTTTACAGCAGTAGAAGACAGTAATTACTGAATTCACAGTGTTAGTATTAAACATAATAATATAAAAATTAAGTACTTATTGCTTTTCATTGACACTCTGGTCATGCTCTTTGTAAATTGTTTCATTGGGAATGGATTTTTAATATAAAATACATAGTTGCTTGAACTTAAGGGAGGCAGCCCATCTGTCTTAAGAGACGTATTAATTTGGTAACATGTGCCATTGAATATCAAATCTAAATCTCTCGACAAGCAAACCTGCAATGAATACTTTCATTAATATAACATATACTAAATATAATTTAGGTAATTATGTGAGAGTTGTCTTACATTTGTACAGTTGAGATCAGCGTTCAGATTCCATTCAAACTTTGAGTGGACAGGATCAAGAATATACATTATATCATTCCCCTGGCACATTTCTTCCGTTCTATTTACATTGTATCGTAGAGTAAAGGCCCAGCTCTTGGCTGTGTTATTACTCTTCGTGCACCATTTAACCGTGTACCGACCGTCAACATCAGTATTACGCTCGAAAGTCAACAGAGAATCCGAACTATTGCTACAATTCACTATAATTTTCGCATTCGATAATCCGATCAACAAAACAAACAGCAAACCCGTTTTTAACATTATAATTTTATTCTACGTTTAAGGAGTACATCACATAATACGTCTTTTATGAATGTTTTTGTCAGTATTTATAGTTTATATATTAGTATTCCGCTGTACGTAGAAAACTATTCATTCAAAGAGTTAAAGGTTATCTATAGGAAAATATAAAATAATTGACTCTTGAAATCCCGGATAAATTCATAATTTGTGATGTAGTTTGTTATTTCACTTGGACGATCCCAATGTTTAGGGAATACATTTAGTTCAGAGCTTAGGTGACATTGAATCAATTTATTGTATTATAAGTGCTACATTAGCAAATTGAATATTGTACTCGAGGGATAAACTTCAGTAATTTTTAAAATAATTACATCTATAACACTCTACGTAAACATATAATAGTACTAAGTACTAACTACTAATTACGTTTCCAACTTCCCACAGACCATATATGACGGCTGAATGTCCTATTGTCGTGTGTACGCCACAGAGAAGCTTACTAAAATCAAAACAACAGCACAGATTCTAAATAACTCCTAATATCTCATTATATTTATTTAATTAATTTTTCTTAAATTCAATTTTTACAAGTAGAGAGCTTAGTTATAAATACGTTGAATTTGTAATCAACATTTAATGTGTTTTGCAGCATCAAGATACAATACTCGGTTATCTATTGGTGACTTGCTCGACCTAGATGTCACAGAATACTATTTGTCAATTAATGGAGAAACTCTGCCATCTATTACAAACATATGGAACTTCTAAATAATAATAAGGCATCACCTTAAAATAAGCAATAAATTTGCAAAAAAAAAATATATAGGCTATAATTCCCAACAAAAGCCTTTTTACGCCTCAAGTTGTAAGTTATTCAATAGTACTTTTGAAATTTAAAAGAGCGTAAATAAATAAAAATACCTTAGTATTCCTTATAATAATTAATAATTTTATTGTTTAACCCACATACACAATCATTCCACACTAACCAATTTTACTAAATGAAAATATAATGAATTACATTCCAATTTGTTGGGCTAAAACAGCATACATAGCCAAGGCAGTTAAGCCCACTGCTGAAGCATGGACAGCTCTTATGGCCAAGAGGGCCCATGCATTGAGAGATAGGACATTTGCAACTGCTTCCTCTACCAAATTTCTGTAAGGTGATAGTGCTAGAAGAGTCATTACGATGGGATAGTGCTTTTTTGATAAATCACTGCGAGTCCAAAGCCATACTAATGCGGCGGTTGAGGCATGTTGTAATAGGGCTACATTCGATTCAGCACAGGATCTCACATATTTCCAATCAAACTCGGAACCTCTGGCACCCACCCATAGCAGAACACTTCTTGTTACTATTACCTAAAAGTGATTACAAGTAATTAATTTATGCTAGGTCTTGTCCATGTCCATAGGCAGAGGTGAGCCATATGTTCATTTGCCCCCTTATAATAAATATTTAAAACAAATAATAGAGTTAAGTATTGCTACCTTTAAAGTGACTAGAGACATGTAATCAGTTCTCATATATCAGAATTTAATATGGTTGAACAGTAACAATCATAAATATTAAAATTTGTGGTTCCAAGATAAAAAGTTTTTTAAATAAAAATATTTTTGTTCAGTTTCCAACTCATATTTAGTTAGTTAAAGAGACAGAAAATATATTATTGCATCCTTACTTCAGCACTCGCCCATCCAATAGCTGCTGTGAGAATTTTAGCATGTCCTTTCCCTGGAACTGAATTAATAGCAAAATAGAGACCAAGCAGGTCTGCCAAATCAACTGTAGCTTTTAAAACATCCTGAAAAAGAAGAGTTTCTTTTGATAGACAATACATGAAGAGGTGACACATATATCAAGAAAGTATGTAAATTCGTTAGCAAATTTTATACCAAACATTAAGTTTGGCCGAACATGTGTTAATTGCATATGAACATTCTATAGAGCATTCACTGTTAGTTACAGAACAGGGTATAAAGAGTACATAATGGGTATAAGATATATAGCATGTTTTTCAGATGTGCTCTCGGGTCTATATATCCTCCCTGTATGACAATTGGTGTCATAGCCATTCCGTTCTAATATTTGAATTCGTATTTCGTTTTTATTTTCAGCCATGACAATACAATAGGAAATGCCTCAATTCTAACAATGAATATATGTCTATTAACAATGAAGCTTCTTTAATACTGCATTTAAATTTTTTCATATTTTGTATAAATACTTACCAAAAACACGTCATATTCTCCACTTGAATGGGTATTATCATAATCTGGAAAGAACGTGGCTAACAGTAACATTTTGCAGAGTTGGGTAAATATGTATAATCCGCCAGCGTACACACATTTGGAGAAGGTTGCATACTCTGAGCTAAAATAAAACAATAATGCAAGAAATAATGTCGAAGTACGAACTGCTTTCTACCTATAACCTGTATACTTATTCTTACATTCCGGAAAATTTGTACGCCATATGGTACGGTGCGTAAACTAAAGCTAGACAATTTCCAAAATGATATAGGGTCATCTTTAAACAATTTAATTTGAGTGTCTAATTTTCAATCATGAATTGATTCTTTAATGCAATTATCTTTAAACTTGTAAGTTGCACTTGGAAGTCTTTTGAGTCAATGTCAGTTCTCTTACGACAATGACGTTGACATATTATGTAAAATAAGGCAATTGAACACTTGATACCGTTCTACTGCATTGTAGCCGAGTATTATATAATTTATAACTATTTATAGTTTTGTGCATTTAATTTTAATATATGATTGTATGAATTGCATGTATATAACAAGACAAAATGTATTTTAGAAAAATAATAGATACGTAAGTAGAAATGTCAAATTCATGAATTTGCCGCCTTATTTTGAGTTTTGACATATAGCTAATAAATAATTGTTTGTCTTTTTAAATTGTTTTTTAAAGAAAATTGTATATTTTCTAATTTCTTGGAAAATATGATTGAAATAATGCTTTTCAGTAGCAGTACAGTAATTAAATTACATAATTATAACGGTAAGTTATGAAACAAAATATCACTAATGGTTTGCACAATTAGATATATGTGTATTCTTTGAATTTTGTATATAGCATCATTAAAATAACTATTTCTTTCATTGCTATTTATCATGTTTATAATATTAAGAAAGATATGATGATATAAAGACTAAAATGATGTTTCCTTACTTGATGTTTCTTTAATTTTCAAAATTTTACATTATACCTATTTTAAGTATTTAATTTATTGTCTTGTAATCAAAAACACATTAATAGTTTTTTTATAACACTGAGTTATGATAAACTGCTAGTTGAATTCTATAATAAAAAGCAAGTCAATAAATATGTTCTTCGTGTTCTTGTTATCAGCAGATAAAAAAGGAACAAACAAGGGGAGGATTATGAAAGGGGTAACTTTTTTAACCCTTTAGTTTTTTAGCACACGCGCAAAGGGGTTAGGGGTTTGCCATCCAATAGGAGGAAGGAGTTTTGTTAATTTTGATTTTATTCGTCGAACATTCAGATAGGTTGCTCCGAGGGACCTCAGCCGGAGATTCATCACTTGACTGCAGTACACTTTTGACTATCATGCTCACAACCTGTTAGTGTTTTGCATAAAATTTTCATTTAGATATGTTATGTTCTGTAACTAAATAAAATAGAGTGAATTTGTGTCAAAAACTATTGTGGATATTTTTTATATATACAAATATTTTGGGTAAGTTGATTTTGTAATTTTCTTTAACACTTAAATACAGTCAAGAGACAATGAGAGTTACATTGGTATATCGCCTAGAGAAATGGAAAAGTTTTTGTAATTTGTTGCAGAACTTGTGATTAAAATTAAATATATTTTTAAAATACTATTTTTGTATTGTTATATATTTACAGATTTAATTAAAATCGAATTAATAACAGTCGTAATTTATATAAGTCCATTTATTAGTAAACATTCACATTTTATTTTATAAGGCATTATGAAGAATGTTCAAATAGGAAAAACTTTGCCTAATAGGGATACTTGCTTGAATATAGAAAATTTAACAGGTTTAATTATATTGTATTTAATAAAAAAGATTTTAAAAACAATAATGTTCACTTACTCAACATAATAAAATATTTTCATGTAAATATCTATAATATGTATAGTACGGGTTCTATCTATTTGATAGTGAACCTGTTATCTTACTCTTTTCATTCTTAGTGTAATATCCTTGAGCTTCAAGGACATAATTTGATTTTGTCCTTCCGTTACTATTTGTCCACCAGGTAGGTTAATGTTAAAACAAGACATTATATTTTTAAATGTTTTGTATATCTGTCATTTCTCATTTAATGAAAGGAGGGTGTAGATGAATAAGGTGACCCGTGACAATTACGTTTAGTATCAGGGTTTTTAGGACCAGTACGTAAAACCTCAGAAAGCGCGATAAAACAGTATGGTATTTATGTCGATATATATAACTATGTAATGTGACGTTAATCAAATTAGTCAAGGACAACAGGGCCGATCTAGCTATTTATTTTTTAAATAACGTTGAGGTTTGAGGAGAGCTCTTCTGAAACACACATAGAAGAAATATCAAAAGTATTATCACTACTTTTCGTTTTTCCGCAGAAGTCCTTTAGATATAGATGTGAATTGAATCATTTCAGCAAAACAAAATTGACGACTCTTTAGAGTTTACAAATAAAATGAGAACGGGGCTTACATATACGTTAAAGAAAATATTCAACATTATATTAATTTAACTTGAGCGAAACCACGGGGTGTGGCTAGCTTGAAATGCAATTATACTGTGTAGTGTTCATTTTTACGAAACCAATTTTAATTTCTAATAAATTTTAATTGCGCATTGAGTTGAAGGCGATTTTCATAATATTCCAACTTGCTCTAGTTCTATACATAGCTCTTTGTAAAAATATTGCTGTCGTTTCGTCGGAAGTCTCACTCGATTTTACCGAGCTCAATATTATGTGTATGCAATAAGCCGCAAAGAATGTTTATAAAAAGTGTTATCTCAAAATATTTTCTGCGTTAGTTTTTTATGAAACGTACATATAGAAAATGGTGTCCGGGGTAGTCGCGTCACGTCAACCCTCCATTACAGCTTTGTCCACTCACAATGGCGATAGAGAATAAAGAATCGAGGCCATTAGGTAAATTTCCTTATTCATTTTTTTGCGTGACACCCTCGCCGAGGCCGCGTAAGAAGCGAGAAAACTGTTATTTATCATGTGGAGACGCTCTCGAGATCTCAATCTTGCGATGGCGTGAGTTTTTTGTTTAGGATAATCCCCACCGTTCGAGGACAATGCTCGAGGAAATGGGAAAGCTCGCGTTCAGTGTCAAACGAGTACCTAATATCCACGCTATACTTTTTACAATATCTAAAGAATTTTCGTATCTAATTTATAAAAATAACCATGATACGTAGAGATTTAGGAAAATTCAGTAATGTACGTCACTTTGTGGAATTAAAAATTGTTCAATAACACTAATCGAACGCATCTAAAGCGATAGTGCAGTCCATCGAGGTCCATCGTTCTGCTTCAACTTGGATATTTTGTTTGCAATTCCAGTATTATCGGTTCGTATAGAAGAATAATTTGAATTTGGGGAGCGCAGGTTCGTGAGTCGTGCATTATTCGCGTCACGCACGGTGCAGGCGAGTGCGGCGGGCAGATAAGCGTGTATCGAGAGGTCCGAGTTCCGAGCGGGGGCCTTATCGGAAATGGCTTAGCGTGACCCCATGCAAACTCCCTAATGCGACATTCTTCACCGGCCCTCCTGCGCCCTCCGGCGATCGATCTCGATGCAAAACCGTCCTCTCGGCGGGGAATACTACTTTTGTTACTTTCCTCATAATATCCCTTTATTACTCTAACTTTTATCTATCCGTTATTCGAGTGGTCCAGCGCCGGTTCTTGTTTGGGGCTCATTTGCAATTATTCGATGCCGTTGACCAGAGTAACGGTCACGTGAAGAAGTTCGTGACCATTCTTATATTGGTAGAGGCCTTTTATCTAACATTGGAAACGTTTGGCGTTTCTTGTTCTTAGTTAAAAGTTTTACACGCGGGCTAATTTTTAGTATCGATCTCGAGAGTCGTACGATTAGTTCGCTAAGTGTAGTTTATTAATTCTTCGAATAATGCATTAGAATTGATTATGCCATATCTAAAATTCCATTTGTAAGCGAAATATCCCATCATTTCATAAACATTATTGATTATATTCTCAAGATCGAGGTTCATTCTTTATGTATAGGATGGCGAGGAGCGAGCATAGAATATTTGGTGGCTGATCAAAAAGTCCAATTTAGTTTTATATGCCACTGAATATTGAGCGACGGACCGCTACGTTCAGTAGACGGAAATACGATGGGGAATGGCAACTACACTGCAATATGTGTGCTTCTTTTAATAAGCCTCTCCTTCCTGTTATCTGGGGGTATCCTCCCAAATTAATAGAAGGTTATCGGGTTAGACTCGCTAATTATAAATCCACTCCCATTTTAGTGTAAATGAGTCCGCAAATGTAAGCAAAGTTTGCTCTTTCAATTCGTCCTGAACGTCGGTTCCCCTCAGAGCGAAGGCATTCTCCGTTTTCGGATTAGAGAGGTTTGATATATTATGGCCGCGGGTGGCGGTAAATCAAATTTTGATTGCTATTTTCTTTGTGGAAAGTCGGAGTTGTCCGTCGGGAGCGGTGGTGTAACGTGGGTTAACCGATCCCAGGACGATCAAACGCGCTTTATGTGACTCGCGCGTAGTGGCCGCTCTATGTTGCAATGTTGCGAATTCGTTATCGCTTTTCAATTATTTTCACAGCGAAGGATGACGGCTAAATCAGTAAGATTACCTTCTCCGAATGTTCAAGGTGATACAAAGTAATTTTGTTTTTTTTTTAAAGTACAAAGTATAGCAAATAATAGCAAGTGGCCGAGCAAATGTATCAAATTGATGGCAATTCAGGTTTACTTTGGGCTATTGAAATCAAATTTGCTTGGATAAGTAGATTTGAGTGAGCTGGGACGGACGAGCCGGTCGCGGCCGCTCGTGTGATCCAATTGTACGGCGGCCTTCGATCACATTCCGACCTTTAAATATTTGAAATGTCCGAGGGTGGCGGACTCGCTCCGGTTATTATTACACGTGTTTTCGATTTTGTAACAACTTATGTGCATGTCATGTAACACTGAGGTGAATAATGTATCCGTTGGCCTAATCGCCCGTAAACATTGGATTTCGTACAAAACTAAATAATATCTTCTTCACAACTGTATCGGTTGAATTGTATCTAAACGATGAGGGAGAGGCGTGGGGAGGGAGGCGTAGAGGGGGCTAAAAAGGTTCCGCAAAAATTCGACCCTTTTTATACTAAATAGGCAGCTAACACGGCCTGAGTGGAGTTTCAATAGATGCTTTCTCGGCGGAAGAAGCGACCTGTAAAAATCGAGGAGCTCGCCCTGCTACTTATATGTAAGTCGTATACGTCGCTCCGCAGGAGCCTGTCGCTTTTCCTTTTATTTTTTACGCGTACCCTCTGTTGAGGGATGAAAGGAATTCTTTTTAAATTGGAAATGTTTTCCAAGAGGATTACGATTTGTGAAGGTTCGCGACGATTTTTGTACAGGAGATCGCGTTACTGAATTCGTTCTTTGTGCTATTTTATCAATACAGCGCTTAATATCTTATTTGCGGACTGAGCTCTAATTTGAGACATATCGTTTCTTATTCACTGATAACATTTATTGTACCGTAATTTAAAATGTCAAAGCGCCCGGACTTTAACAAAAAACGTAATAGAGCGATTGTTAGTGCTGAATTAGAAACGGTCACATTACGAGTATGCCCATAGTCGACTAATAACGCCACACACTCCCACGACACGATGATCCGAACAAAAAATATAAAGTAACAATCCAATATGAGTGACCATTAGTTTCCTGTACAGTGAACAAATTGCTTATAAAGTTATTTGAGGCCGCTTCGCGCTCAGGAAATAAGAATGACATTAGCGGAGCAGGGAATGGAAAGTGTGGCACACGATTATCCCGGCAGCAGTGCACAATGCAGGGGATTAAGTTTAAATTTTCACATCGTTTCCGACCCCCGACATCGGAGTCTGCGCAATTTGAGAGATTTTATATTCGTAGACCGAGAGATGATGTTTTTTTGAAGTTATCGGCAATCAAGAAGAGTTTTTTTAGCCAAAGGCGCTAGGCGATAGTGTTATCCTCACACTGTCGCCTAGCGAGTATCGTGTATGATTATTGATTCTAGTTGGCACCTAGTATTCTCGGGAGTTAAATTTTTGTACTCGTGCCGTGAGCAGAATACTTATTACAAGAACGAAACAATGGATAACACTGCGATATCCACTTACGTTAAAGCCTCGTAGCTTATTAGTTAAGGATTACGTCACGTCCGGATTATCTCGTATGGGCCTCCTTGGACACACGTACTCGTATATCGAGTGTCGTCATTCAACGCTTCTGTTCCCTTCGCCAAAGAATAGCTCTCGGCCTATATTAGACCTAAACGAGAGAAACCTCACGAGGGTGTGTTCGAAAAAGAAATATTTTTCTAATATTATCTGCAAGGGGATGGTCGAGCGATTTAAACTGCGGCCGTAATAGAGTCGGGTGCAGGTGCTCGATTCACTCCGTACGGACATTATTCAAACCGCGTGTCGAAAAGCGGAAATGTCCGTTTAGCGAACACTAATTTGATGGATTAGCGACGTCGCACAAGGTTTTTATTGAAGCCTTATTGAGACATCTGTCAATCGAGCCGAGGAGCATTGTTCCCGTGTAAAAGGAGTTTTATGTGATAATAAGCTCATTTTACTATCGCCGCCACATCCTGGCCGGCCGTTACGTGCGCGATGGCCCTCGTTACAACCGATCATTCCGATTCCGCCATCAAAATACTTTATTAGTCTTTGTTATTTCGCTTTGATGGTTACATTCGACTTTTCATTTCTCATAATACCCTTAAATGATCCTAATATGACACACTGCTCTTTTTATTATCTGCCTGATTCCATTTAGCGGAGCGTAGGCCATTTTAGATATTGGTGAGCCGTTTCTCTGTGACATGTGCAAAACATCTCGCGCGAGCTCAGCCGTTCCGGTGCCGACATGCACTGTAACCAAAGCATAATAAGCGCATCGCTCATCTGCAATAAAGCGGGTAGGTAGAAAAGCGCGATATTGGCCGGCTATTACCGCGGAATGGCCGTGAGGCGTGACGCACTTAATCTTTTATTGTCGTTTCACGGCGCGGCGCATCCGCACGCCGAAGCCGCGCTGCGGCCCGCGCTCGTAACATCACGCTCATTTCTGCACGTGTAAAAAGTATTACCAACGAATAAACTTTATTATTTGCCTCGATATTGTTCATTTAAGTACTATTTTTAACGGCGACATTACACTCGAAATAATCTGGAAATTGTACACTTTATTGTCGGTTCTCTTCGTCCTCATCCAAGCATTTTAAAATTGAATAGTTAACAACAATAAATGAAGAAGTAGGTGCTGCGCCCCGAGCTAAATTGGGGGGGGGGGAGAGCGGAGAGGGTAAAGGGTTGCGGACACGTTGCCGATAAGTGATGGATTACCTCCCCCTGACTCGGTATTGCCATTAAGTTAATCATGTGTGATCAGAAACATGATATAATAATGTACTTTCAAAAAATCCAACGCGATTCCCACAGAAAGTAATAACTATTATTAATTCAAATGGTTTTTCGCCTTTTGCCCACACATCAACCGATCGGTTTTCCTAATTCCATTGTCATTTTGACGTCAGCCGAGTTATGTACCTACTCTATTTCGGAAACGGCTTCAATGATTAATGTAAACGCTAACAAGTAACTGAACTCTTGAAGCTCTTTTGAATGAGAAAGATATGAGAAAGTTTTCGTAACGATTGAAGATATTGGCACCAAAACGACTCGGTGAACCATGCGAGGAAGGCTGACGCGTTGACTAAGTAACCGTGTAACGTGATCTAGCAGGCAGCTAATCTATCAATTCCATTATCATAAAGTTGCGTTAAGAAATATCTGAAAGCGAGGCCTTGATAAATTCTCCAGCGATGACGGCGCGGTTCTGAGAGCAGCCGACCGGGCGAGACCGCAAGGGAGCTTGTCATTCACCGCTCCGAATAACTCGCCATTTTAACTTTGTGCTGTGCTAACTTTTATTATTGTATTTTCATAATCCGCAAACCATACGAAATCTAAATTGTTACTTCACCTTTCCTTGTCGTTATTATAAAAACCATAAACTGTTCCTCGCCCCATCAGCCGACACCCGACGACCCATTTCTTCCTTTTCACGTCCCATACGTATAGTAAAACATTATTTTTAGAAAAGACATAAACGCGGAGAAAAGTTGGTATTTTACTAAACGTAATCGCCGGATCACCGTGGGATATTTATCTGGCGGGAGGCCGGGGTCGGCGCAATCCATTAGTGATGAAAAAACACTTGAAATTCAGCCACTCATACAATATACATCGCGTCCGAGACACTTTTTGCGGACAAGAGCTGTATTTTCGCAAAAAAAATCCGTTACATATTTTACACGGGTTTTGGCGAAGTGCATTTTTTATTTGCTATTAAAAGAGGTACATTTATATCGCTTTTGTTGTAAGACGTTCTTTAATTACGAATGTCTACTCGCATTGTTTGAATGATTATTTAGTATCTAGTAAAAACTGAGCACACTTCGCGGGTGCGAAAGCAATGCCGTATTAGAGAAATATACAGTAGTTTTGGCGGTCGGGTCCACGTTTTTGTTATTCTTCGCATAAAACGGGGAACTTTTTACCCCAAGCCGTCGTCGAGGGATTTTGTGGTGTCGGAAAAAATTGATGCGACTTATCTCGTGTGCGTGTTTTAGCTTCTAGTCGGAATGTTTCCTTCGGTCGATGGCTTATTTATTCACCGGCCGATTTACGAGTCCGTACTTGCAATCGCTTCTTGGAACTGTCTTAGCCGTCTAACGATTTAAGTACAACACATCCTCATTACTTTTTGTTGTTAGGCAGGGCAACTGGGATACGTGTGGACCTAATCTGAACGACGGCGCGTAGAATATTCGCCCGAATGAAAGAGCGCGGCGATTGTCGACCCTCAACTTAACATTCACGGCATAGCGCGCTTATTACGCATTCAGTGAAATACCCCAAATTCAAGGGGAAACTTCACCGACTTGTGTCAGCATTTGTTTTACGCGAAACGTACGCTCGCCGATCCCTTGTGCGAGCCGACGTTGGAGACAAATCATTTTTGCTTATGTTTTCATCAGATATTCGCGAAAGAAAACACTCAGATTTAGCAAAGTCCAGAGCTATGTACAATATCTACTACTGCTACTTTTAGCGGAACCATGTTATACAATTTTTGTTAATCTTTCTGTGTATTTCACGCATTTAACTCGGACTGATCTGCCTAATGCGACGCCACGTATTAGGTAGAGTGTTCGGAGCTCTGTGAAATAGCGCTCCGCGGCTTGGCAGCGGCCGACGCGTCCGCCCGCCGGCCGGCTATAACGGGCTGCGTATGGCGTGGCGCCTGCGAGGGACGCGGCTGTCACTCGGAGCCTACATGGGCATGTCTCGACAGAGAAAAACTGCACGATAGAGTTCTCATAAGCTGATTAACTACGCGTGTTGAATTCAGAAGTCGACATTACCTCTGCGTCGGTTTTAAGATTAAATCTATGTTTTATACAAAGTTATGTACGCGATTTCCGTTTTATAATATGTGATTAAGTGTTGCGTTGCAATAATGGAGTGGCCATTTCGAATGCGTCGGCCGTTGCGAGCCGCGCTCTCCGCCAGCGCCGCAAAAACGCAGCAACAGCAACCGATTAACATAATATCACTGTCTGTATGGAGCTGAGTAGATAGCTATCGATAACAAGGAACTAATTAACGATAATTTCTGTTCCTAAGTGATGAACTTTTAATGCTTATGAAAGTACAATAATTACACGTATACCTTAATTAAATTTTACGAAAAATCATTAACAATTCATACAGGTCTTTTAAACGTTGGCCACCTGTTGGATTTTTAGGTGAACACTACTTCAGTGCACTACCTTTTATTGTTACAATAAAACCTATAAATAGTTGATGGAACGTTTCATCGAACCTCCGTAAAAAAGATAAATTATACTTTATAATAGATGTAAGCTGCTTGAAATAAAATTTTAATCAGCCCGTGTTAAATACACGGTCGTGTTGTGCCTGAAATTATTGTATCTTAAGTTTTTGTAAATCGGTATATAGATGCGGGAACGAGGCTCCAGTAGTGCATTGCCTTATTGCCACACCGGTGAGCGCCAAAACGAGCGGACTCGACAGCTCCTCGAGACCCTCGAAAAGATCACATTGATTCGCTTTATATTTTTTATGGATCTCGAAAGGTTCCAATCTTCTGCTGCTCAAGCGTAACTTGTAAATATTGAAAAGAATTGTGAGCCTTAACTGGGATTTTTTTCTGACGAACGTAATTTCTAAGTGATTCAAAATTAGTGGCACAGGTAAGCAAACAGGTAAAAAAAGCTTTAGTTCGGGAAGTCGCTCGCTCAGTTGAATAATAATAACGCGCGTACCTTTGCACCGCGAGAGACCCGCGAGCACTTTTACTTTCCATTAAAAAGTTTATTGTGAAAAGAAATCTTCATTCGAAATGATCGGTCATGGCTAAAGGTGCTCCTTTTGTGTCGTAAAAAGGCTGTAGACTTTTTAGATTCCGTTTTGTTTTATAATAAACACGTTATACACGCTCGCGGGACTACAAAAGGGTAAAGGAATTGGCTTATTGAAATTAATGAACATTTATTTGGCACTCGCCTCAACGCCGCTTCAGCCCTTCTAAAACTACCGATGGGCGCGGGCGTATGGGGCTTTTTGTTCGCATGCATCTAATAAACAGTGTGCGCGGCGAGTTCTTTCGACGAGGCCCTAATTAAAGGCAATATAAAATTCCCGGCTTAGAATCTAGATGATATTTATGCAGTGTACGGAGGCGGACCCTTTGCGGCGCCGACGTCACCTGTCATCCGTCAGTCCGCCGTCGCATACCGCGCGGCGCACGCGCACAGACGCCGTAAACAAATTCAAATTTAACGGTATCGGATAGAATGCAAGAAAAGTGAGCATTCCAATGCAGATGTCCGACCGCTGCCTGGCGGTTGCCAAACAAAAGGACGCGAAATTTGAATGGAATGCGAGATACGGAGCGAATGATTATCATGATAATTGCCTAGCTCGGCCACGCTCTGTCGCAGCCCTGCGCCCAGGGCTGCCCTCTTCTCACCTTCTCACCTTTTCATAATCCATTCTCTATCTCACAATGTCCAATGTCATCGACTCCCAAGATTGAGCAGGTATTACCTTCCTATCGACGAAAGAAGTGCATCATTCGATCCGCAGCTGAATATGGGTCAAGAGGATCGCTATTCTCTCGTTTTTAAACTCTTCGTATATTCTCTTTAGAGTGTACTTAACGTCTATTATTGTATGTGAATATTTTTAGAATATAATACTTATTTATTATCTCTGTTTTGTTTCTATTAAATAAATGCGTGCCTTCAAAAGTTATCCGTATGGTTAAACTTAGATCTGCATACAAATTTATTATACTTATGAAGCATATCGTACTAATTTTACTAATTCATATTTTAAGACAAACATCATCACAATAAGTGTACAGTCAACAATAAGTTAAAGTGCTTCATGTTCAAGTGCACACGCAACTGGCATAAGCAGCAATAGGTTATGCTCGTATACCTAACGTTTGCTAAAAGGGTGCAGGGTGCAGCGCTAGATTTAATTTAGCACTTGTGGGTTGGCAATCTGATCTGTCAACCCTGAGCGGCTCGGTCCGTCATCTGTATGGCGGGATGCCGGCGCTGGTCCAATTGTCTAAATTAGCATACTTCTTCCGAGGCGCCGACAAAAGCGCTTGTAGCGCTATCATCAAAGATACGCAAGCAACACGCTAATTCAAACTCTACTCATCCCGAAATAACGGCGAAGTCCCGCGGCTCGGAGCCTGAGAGTCCATCATTAAGATTTAGACCGGAGAGTCCGTCGCGCAAGAAAGGTCGTCTGCGAAGTATGACCCGCTTGTAATGAACTCAAATTGGACGAGATATATTGCGCACATCGTTTATTTGTATCTCCGCTTCATCGCAATTAAACAGCCGTCGATTAGAGGCAAAACATAATATTCTCACGTCCACCTGCATCCTTATAATTGTATTCAACTGGGAATACCTCTCTTAAATTAGCAACGCTTATAACAAAGAAAATACTTTAAATAAATATTATTCGACTAATTGGATAGGAAACGGTACTTTGACATTTACGAAAGTTCCCTAGAAAGTACTCGTAGTATGCGTCGGCGCGAGCGCCACGCGTTTTATCAAGTTTTTCATTGTTCGACTTCTTGTTTAATAATTCTATTGTGTTCTAATTTTATGACATGTTAATTTCAACAAACGCAGGCAAAAGCACAGTCAACTATTATAACATTGGTGATGTTTTATCTATCGGAGAACTTGCTCAATTGACTCCTCTGGTAACAAATTAATTTGGATTTCATATCGTTGAAGTTAAACGTTAAAGTAAGTTTAACGATAACTTGCACCTAATTTAAATGCCAAATATAGCGGAAGCAGAACAAAAGATAAAAACATAAAATATTAATAATTATATTTTTTGTTCTTTAGATTGCTCTTACGTATAATAATTCCTAAATCAAAGAAATCGATTGATGACTTACTAAAAGAGCTGCCGCAAATTAATATTGGTTGTAAAAATATAAGTTACTTTACGTTATAAATAAAGAAATAATCATTTAAATGCTGAAGATCGTATTGCTAAACAATTGTAATTTGTTGTTAAGTAGGAATGGCCTTTACTTACTCGTATATCTTATAAAACCTTATTGATTACTATTAAAACATTAACTATACGGACGCCGTATGTCATTCTGTAATTTAAATGTGTAAGTTGATGTCACAATGTTTCATTGGATTAGAACACTTTTACTTAATAATAACTTATTTGTTTTCTTATTTGGGAGATTACTTAAACACATTCTAATTGTTGTGGCTAGATAGCAGCCTTTTGGCGTGAAAATGCACATCACGTGTCAACTTCCAACGTGAGCGCATTATATTTTCGTGTACGGATTAGTTTTGTATGAATAAATAATAAAACTGGACGTATGATTGCGACTTCAACACTTGTTACTCAACGTACAATAAAATAATTCATAACCATTAAACCATTCGTGTGAAACTAAAACATTTCGGGCACTCACGTAATATAACGAGATACATTAGTCATTACAGAGAACATGAATTATTTGCTTCTCCTCGAATCTCGCATCCGGTAATTAAAATATGAGCCTTGAAAGTGTTCCTCGGAGACCTGTTGTTCGCGAGGCCCGCTTCTCGAGCAGATTTTCAACTGCACAATTGTTATATAATGCCTCAGATTACACATTACCTCACTTATGGAACTAAATGTTATGTGAACTAATACTATAAAGAGAAAAGATTTCATTTTTTGTATTTTATAGAAAGCTATATTCATTACTCAAGAGCAGCACAGGTTCTATGTTTTGTTTTCTGAACAGTTAGTTTCCTACGAAAATAGATTCAATGATAATGTATTATACGCGTATAAATAAAATGGATGCCTCAATGTGCTGCAGCAAAATCACACCTTAACTGTAAGCATATAAGGTACTCCCAATAGAAACGCAAAGTAAAAAGAACAATTGTCCACATGTTCCGGCTAATCTTCGCAGCCGCTGGACCGAGTTCGTAAAGAATATGATTAGGAGTGACCTACGCACATGGCATGGAAACCAAGCGCGTCCGGAGGCTCGAAGTCGGCAGCCGTGATGGGTGCCGTGATGGGTGCCGTGACGGGTGCCGCGATGGGTGCCGTGGCTCGCACCGGCTTAGCTCGCCACAGAAACGTTAACCGTATATTTGACACGGTACGATTAACGCGTGCAGCACACTCTTTGTTCTCGCAAGGCAGTCGTATTTGAAATGCATTATTTATCATTAACAAGGAGAAAGTTGTTGCCACAAAAACGTTTAATGCGAGCACGTAAAGGGCAACGCAACGGTATTATTTATCACTCAATGTTTACTATCAAATTGCTTCAAATAAAACGGGTTTTTTACATAATAATGGCATGTCTAACTGCGCAGGCCGCACCTTCGGGCCGGGCGTATTCCGATTAATACGATTACTATTTTCACTCTGTACAAAAAGAAATTACTTTTTAACCATTTAAGATACACAAATTGATTGAACGCAATCAGGTTTTTTGTGGGTGAGTAAAACCGCTGGACACCGCCAGTAAATATGTTAATCTATATTCGACTGGGCGTGAGTCCCAATTCGGTGGACATCGGAGGCGCACAATCATCTCGCCACAATGACCAACACAATTACGGATCGGGAGCTTTAAACGAGCAAGAAATGGCGGCGAGGCGTATGGCGATAGTTGTTGATTAGTGATGCATTTTGTGAACGTACTCCTTCGTATCTGCGGTGGCGGCCGAAATCGATTTCTCTGCTCGGCTGCCGTTCGTTTGGCGCGCAGCGCGTGTCCCTCAGTTCGTCAACTTATTTAAATATGTTAACGTACACATCATTTTAAAGCAGCGCTGCTTTGTAAATGAATCCACTCACTTTCGATGAATATTAGCCTAGTTTGAACCTTCGGTGTTGTAAGTTCTAGACTATGGCACCGTAACTCCCAAAATGAACGGGTCGTTTTTAATGTGATTCTAGGAAAAGTATACGAATAAAATGATGGCTTGTAAATATACTTAATGTATATTTAACTGGTGAAAATATAGAAAAACGCCATGTGTACGTTGCCAATGGCGAATTAGTGATGAGAGACGAGTGATCGTACGTGTAGTTGTGCGATTGTCAAAGGCCGGGGTCCTCTCCCGGTGCTTTGTGTGGAGACAGACAAGTCGCGGACCCTCCGTCTGCCCAACGGCGGATTGCAATACACTCCTCGAACGTAATTGAGGGACCGATTTTGATAAATTGAAATTGTTAACAATAGTTCTTAAGTTACTTATGACTATAGTTATTTAGACTAATGGCTCTAATACGGTGCGGTGCGAGGATTTAATAGTATATCTCTCTCCGAAGCCTGCCGAGTTTAACTCGCCTAGGCTTAGTAGACTCACGAACCATACCTCTGCAGGCAGAGAGAGACACGTTGGTTGAGTTTAAGCAGGCGCTGTCTCCACGCGAATAGCGCTTCAAGGCAAGTCGCGGATTGTCAGCACGGTAGTCATTAAATGGGGGAAATAAAATCCGCAAGTCTTCATAGAAATAAGCGAGCAGGCGGCGCGGGGCAGCGGCGGGCGGCGGGGGCCCCGGGGCCACAATTTAATTACCAAATGGATCGTTACCCGTGACCTCCGGAGCATGTACACTTGCTAACAAACTCTTGTACGGTCGCCTAATTGCTTTCTCTAAAACGAATTCAACTTAAATACAGTTAGCGGAGGCTTTTATTTCAGATCTCTTCCTTATATGTATATATCTCTGCCTCTCGGGAAGTTGTTCGCACGATCTCGGTACAAAGTCAGTTTGCCACTTCGTTTGCTAATAAATTAGCACGTAATATGAAAGCGACGCTTCGTTTAAAGCGATCGTAAAATAACAGTTTTTACCGTAATCCATTGAAACGCTTTCCGCCTCGCGTACAATGCTTTTCCACGCCGATGCGACTGATTGAGACTTCGGTGCCTCAGAGTCTCATCGATATGCACTAAGTGGGAGCTATTTGTCGCTTTATAAGTCGCTTCGACAACCACTGATCTACGGCGCACGGCGCAATTAACGCGAATCACGTCGACGAGCGTGACGACAGACAAGCAGATGCCCAAAGAGCAACTACAAATAATAACTTTACTGCGTAATGACTTCGGGTAAAGGGCGAGCGATTCGGACGGGGTCGGGTTCCGCAGCGTCCAATTCAGTTTTTAATAATGTTATTATCTAACGTAATGTAAAAACCGATTTTAGTTGATTAGATCATTTTGAATGCAGGTTAGGGAGTGACGTAAGAGTGTATTTATGTATGCAGTTGAATGGTTCAACGAAGGCCAGATTAATGTCAGTTGAAGTATCAGGCGAGATGGTCGTTTCGTCATAATTTGTCAAAGGCGAAGGGTCCCGAGCGCGTAACGTCTTTATAAAAAGGTTAACGATGTAGGTACCTAATAGCGAAGAACAATCATCCTCCCTCGTTATTTTAAACAATTCGATAATGAGGCCCGCGAGCCCCGCGCCCGCCACAAAGGGCTGCCTAACGAGGGGGGGCCGATCGAATAACATTGTTTGCTCAGGGCTACATTTTACTTACGTTGGACATTTTTCAAACGACCTTTGACTTTCGAAGTTGACTCGTTTCAGGCGAGGAAAAGGAAGACCCCGAAATTAATTATCTCTCGTCAAATACTGCTCACGTGAAGCTCCCTCTTAAGGTACCTACTACATAGAATGTGGCCGCGCGCCCCGCGGGCCTATTTGCATATAGCCAGTCTGAAGCCCCAAATTCGCGAATCAAATTGAAAAGCGGCGCAATGCGCAGGGCCGGCGGCGGCCAATCGCCGGGGCGCGTATGGAAATCGCATGTAAATGTATATTCAAATCAGTTTAAAATTACACCGCGCATGCACGCGGCGACGTTTTTTATTGGCGTTTTGCGAAGGGACGATTCCGTTTGGTAGGTTTTAGCCGCGGCCGATGCGGGGTTCGACCCCAACCCTTTACAACCCTTTTTAGGCAGATGTTTTTTATTCGGCACGAGAGCAGTCGCGTGCGCCTCCGCGCCCGGGTCTTCGCCGGGACACGCCGTGAGTGTTTACTTTTGTCACAACGACCATTCATCCCTTCATTCGTGTGTACCTAACGCGATACCTTGCAACCTGTGTATTCGATGTGTCGCCGTGCTCAATACGTCTAATAGAAAATGTGCTGTCACTTCGCGTGGGCATCGGCCACTGTGTACATCGCGCCGTCTTGGCCATCAATTTAACTAATGTCCTGATGTGGCACAAATATTGGCAGAGCGCGTCTGCAAAGGGAGGTGCGCCCGTACACGGCAAACAGTAGGCAGAGCTCGGGGCATGTTCCTACTATTTTAGTCGAATTAAAAAAAAACGTAATAATAATCTTCCTTCCTTCCCGTTCATTGTCTATTTTAATGTGTACATTGCGGCAGGAAGACGTACAAATCTGTTACGCGGCAAATGCGAAGATCTCGCAGCGGAAATGGATGAAGCCATCGCGCACACCCTGCGTGATGTATGGCCCGAGGGAGCCGCCGCCGCGACCAAAACTACTGGCGTGACGTCACAGCGGAGGCCAGGCCCTTCTTGGAAAGCAAATCTTTACTAAATGATGCGAACATCGGCCGCGGTAGGTACATGATGTAAGTCAAATATGACTTTGCCGTGTTTACAGTCACTTAGGCCGCAAACAGTTTTCCGATCGGTTTTCATTTGCACAAAAAACGTGTAACGTTAGACCTTTCACTCGACGTAATAGTTCGACTCGATTCCCGTAATGGTATTGTCTTAAGCAGTTTTGCCAAATGAGCATTTATTTGTTGTCAAGGCGTTTGCTTTTTTGTTTGTTTGTTTGCTGACGGCGGGGGCCTGATATTCGCGAGGAAAATCCCGTTCCGCGAAAAAGGTAAACACAATAGGCCAATGTTGACTCTAATGTCACCATTATAGTCCGACTTCCTAACCGAGTTGCGAACTGAGCTAAGTGATTTAGCATAAATCCAAATCAACATTACATTCATACAACACAAAGGAGCCGGTGGCGGGTGGTCGGAGGAAGCGGTGGGGCGGGGGAGGCGGAGGCAACCCTTTCCTCCGAGAGGCCATCTATCACTCCGAGCGAAATGTATTTTAATCCACTACCCTCGCTTCATGATACGTGAAAAATGATGCCCGCACCCGCACACCCTCGCCGCTGCTCCGCGAGTAGCGAACGCGAACGTGGCGGGTGCGCTGTGTGCTTTTAACGACGTCGCTAAGTCTCGCAAAAAGTGAGCTTCCGACAATCTTTAGCGTTAGGGGAACTTCATGTAAACTAGTACTTAAGAAGTCGATTTAAGTGCTTTTAAAGTAATTGCTGCCTCGATTCGAAAACCATGTGAAAGCGGCCTCGCGCCATCAATCACCGCGTGCGGTCGGCCTGAGATGTGTAGTCACCCTTTGGGAAAGTCGCTTTGACGCGGAACGCGGGAGAACGCCTGTGCGCAGCCTTTAGATTAATCGCCTTCGTCGCCCAGCCTTTGCACGTCGAGCCCTTCAGCCTTGAATATTTCATAGAGCCTCGGTGAAATAAAACTCGCTCTATTTAGCATTTTACGAGAACATCTCAATGAGGGCGAGCGCCCGACCCCGGGGTCGCGCCTATCATAATAATATTGAATGTTTTATTGCGGCACTATCTCCGGGATTACTGAAACAGCTGTCCCGGAAAATTCGCTCTCGTCGCGTGTGAGGGTAGATAAAAAAACTGCAATAACGCGGTGTCATAACAAAGACTATGCCGATAATACTATGATTAATACCCGGCGTTATCTCGAGAGTGCAGGCTCGCCGGCCCCGCGCCCGCCGCCCGCCCTCGCCCCGGCCGCGTCTTGCAGGCCTCGCCGCCTCGCCGCCTCGCCGCCTCGCCGCCTCGCCGCCTCGCGCGCTCGAAGGCACCTTCGCCTCTGTCTTCGAGCGCTAAGGGCGAGAGTCGAGCGCTCGTCCGTTAAGGTATTCCGGAACCGACATAAGAGTTACGGATTTCGCATAATGCATATTATATTCGCAGAGAGGGCAAGGGGATGTGGAGCGAGGAGGCCGGGGCGGGGCGGCGGCGAGGAGGGCGAGGGTCGGCGTGAGGGCCGCGTGACCGCACGTCTTTTGCACGCGACAAGCTCTCAACATTTTTTATTATTATTGCGCTTCAATGGAATTTATTTGAAGGGTCCCCGGTACCTACAATAGACACGCTTGTTTAGTTCGCGATTTTGAATATTTTTAAATCTCCTCGAGCGTTTTAAGTTGGAAGGGGATGCGCGCGGTTGCGGGGGAGCCCTAATGGCGGTTATAATGGATTTCACGGGACATTGGCTCGTGATTAAATAAGCTACGGATGGAGCAATAAACAATGTTAATGCAGGCTTCAGCGGCAGGTGCCGCTCTCAATTAATTGCCGGCCGAGGAGGAAACGTCGCCCCTCACCAGCGCAGCGCCAGAACAAGGACGGAGCGAAGTCTCTATTAGGTTTCAGCTCTGGTCCTTCTCCAGAATTTATGAATTCAATTAGTCTTGCAAAAAAATATATATATATTCCTAATCAAAATGCTCGAGTCTTCACTACTCTCTTGAATATATTATTCCTAGTTGCCGCGAGGTGCCGGTCGCCTTGGCTTCTGATAAGCGCACAGAGCGGTCTTATAGGGTTCAGTAAATTCGAATAAGATGGTGAGCTATCGGACGAGGTTACACATTTTGCATTTCCCATGCCTTCGCTAATTTTATTTTTCATATTTACCAAGTATGTACAGGTAACTATATGTGATCAGTGAGAACATCGCGATATGGAAAATGGGAAAGCGAATATGAAGCCAATAACGCTTAAAACGCAGTCGATCTGCCACCGCTCGTACATCTCTTCTTCGCTTCAAAGTGTGCGTAATGTCGTCGAGCATTCTCAGTCCGACCGCTTTACCGGGAGCCTTCGCCGCCCCTTCTGGGCCCCCGCTGGCGCCGCGGCCGGCCGGCGGGCCGGGGGCGCGGCGGCTCCAGAGATGCCGGCGATGCTCCGTACATATTTCTGCAATTGATTAGGCGGGGGCGGTCGCCATGGCGACGGGCTGCACTGGGGTCCTTCTCCCTAGAACCACACGACTCGCTCGGAGAAGGCGGAGGCTGCGCCACAGTGGACCTTGCCGCGCGGAGTTAGAGCGCACAGTGCGGCGACGCCCGCGAAACCCCTTTACGACACGCGAGATGTCGTACTTATTGTCTCGTCTCCGATGCAATTTATTTTGTTTATAGGTAATAGGACATTCATCGTCCTAAACTAGCTCTAGGTGTGCTTGCGGCCTATTTCCGGGAACGCCGAAGGGGGTGCAAGAGTTGAGACGCTTTCCTATTAGAATGGGGATTCACGCGTAAGTAAGTAGGCGTAAATAAGAATCCTCTGTCACCGTCTGTCACGCTTTTCGACGCTGCTGGAGAACGATCCCTTGTCGTGTCAACTTCTCTGAAAGTTATTTCGAGTTAGTATGATGTTATGCAGAGTTAATGCGCCCGTGCTTTGTGGGTCCCTCGTTTTAGGGAGGTAGTCGTTAAATCGAGTGGCATTGAACGGAGTTACACCTGCAAAGAGAGCCTTCGAAAGCGTCGGTTAGTTTCGTTGTAGACGTGATTAAGTTAATCAATAAATAAACAGGAGCTAACGGCGAAGTCGACGTTTGTCGCCGGGAATGCAATAAACCCGCTCCGGCGGGAACTCGTTGCCGGGAAGTGTTTCAGCGTTGGCTTCGCGCGGAATACCTGCTATTAATTGCAACGGGCTGATTAGAAGCGCGATTGTCTTCGTGAAATACGCGAAGCCGCCGGTTAAAGTTAATTTCTCAGCCGGGACAATCCGCCCTCTAATTATTGCTCCCCACTTGTGGGGGCGGGGGGGGGGGGGGGGCGCGCCCCCCCCCCCCCCCCCCCCCCCCCCCCCCCCCGCAGGGCCGGCAAATTGAGTCCTTGTGACTGAGCTCCGCTACGTGATCATTTATAATAAAGTTTTTAATTTTCTTTTCAAATTAATTAACGGCAGCCGGAAACCGGGTTCTTCGTTTGATATTTATGTTGTCGCGCTCGTCCACGTGCTCCATGTTAGATGCTCTCAGACAACAGCGGAGTGTGCTATGGCTTTAATATGTTAATATGTTATCTTTGTAGCTAGCTCGTTAAGAAAGTGGACATAAAGAAGGTCTGCCCTTGCCGTCCCACTGTTGCCAACTACAGCTATCCTAAGACTCTGGTCAACATTAAACATGAGTATTTTGAGAAACTCTATGGGCAGCTACTTAGTAAGACCGGACCTAGGGCAACGGGGGGCGAAGTGTCACAAGCGGCTTAATTACGGGGCGCGGGGGAGGCAGCGACGTGCGGGGTGGGGGCGAGGGAGGGACGTCGAACCTTATTAGTATTGTACCTATTCGAAGACTCACGCTGAAGGCATTGAAATCAGATAATCAAACAATGTGGGTAGATATGATACGAGATGTTAGCGCCGCCCCGCAGATTCACTCACGTTGATTTTGTCGAAAGGTACCTAATGATGACGACAGTGATAATAATTTGTCCCATTGAAATCGGTTTAGCCTTTTCTTACACGAATAGACAGACAGTTTTTTTTAAATATGCCTGTTATATACTTTCATATGCACTAAGAAAACTTGTCATTCCGATATTACGCGTGACACATGAATAGCAATACTTACACTTAATACCCAATACCTCACACCACCCCGCAAGCGGGGCGAAGCACCGAGTCTGCATACGCGTATACACCAAAGCTAAGAAATTATTTTTCTAATGTCCACAGTACAGTGCGCTTGCCTCCGGTCGCGTCCCCTCAGCATCCATCTCATCACGTTATGCAAATATGTGCAAAGCACGCGTGGCCGAGGGCGGGCGGGCGGCGCGCGGGGAGGGCGGGCTATCGATCGAGGCATGCATAATGAGTCTCCCCAACCCTCGCTAATCACACGTCTGTTTGTTTTGCCTACGTGTTGCAACTCCGAGCGTGTGATATTGCCAACTTCGTTATTTTAAACCAATTCACTTCATTAGTAAATTATATTCTCGTAATGTACAAATACTTTATGTATAATAAAATTAAATTGTCGTAACTGTTCGTGACATCAAAACGACATTTCTGAAGACATCTCAAAGTATATCATTTATTTGAAACGAGGACACGATTTCTGTCTGTCAGCCTGTACCGGCTAATCTCGGAAACATCTGCAGTGATTCCGATGGAGCTCGGGCAGATAGCTAAAGCCATGCCGCTTAACGCTCGTATGTGCAACTTCAAGTTGACTTTTTTTTTAAAAGTAATGAGGCTTTCGCCAAACCAATCACTTTTATTCTGAATTTCGACGTTTCTTTGGCCCTTCAAAATAACGCCACATAGCTACACGAATTGGAACTGCCAGTATAATAATAAAATCCGCTGAGCGTAAGATTAAATTAATGAAGAAGTGACGGTGTCGCTTCGTTATGAAGCACTTAATGGCGGGCTCTCGCGCGGAGCGTTTATGGAGCTCTCAAAATTAAAAAGGTTGTATAAACTGCTCATAACTGCACTTCGCTCTCGTAACGGTCTCATCACTTACTTCCCCCCTCCCCCCTGTCTCATTTAGTGGAGTGTTGGAGCGCTGGAGTCCCGAGTCGGGCAACTGTGTGTGCGTACGCGAGACCGACCATCGTTTTTAAAAGGAAACTTCGACACGATTACGCACACGTCTTTGTCTCCAAAATACGAAATTGTAGCATTTGGGTTTGTCATCAGGGGCACGAGAGACATCGCTGTTCTGTCCCAACGCGAAGAAGCCGTTACCCAGATTTGCTCAATTCTCACTTTTTGTCATTTTCATTGAGAACTAGATAAATGGAGTCTTGTTGATACTTTACAAGTAGGAATCTCTCAGAAGACATAATTTTTTCCACGTAAATCAAAAAGTGGACTTAATGGCTTATGAAGGGTAGCATGGCCTATTGCCATTGTAATGGTTATATGAATTACTGAGTCCGATGTTTTCACTTAACCTCCACTAATACAATTTCTGTCTTTTTCAGCTGTATGACCAATCTGCATACAGTTGGCGACTGGCTCGCTCGCTTGAGCTATCGTCGCTGCTCTGATACATACTGGTGAGTGAAAAATCTGCCAAATGGTGTTGTCGCCTCCAGCTTCCTAAATACTAGAATTGATCAACTCCTAAATAATTCGCCGCCCGGAGAGGAATGTAAGGAATGAGAAGCGCTCTCATTGCATTGTCTCAAGAGTTACACCGTGTTACAGTCGGGAATGTTTCAGCGACGTACGACCGTGGGAGGCTGCTAGGGGAGGGGGATCGGCGAGGGAGCGACGGGGGAAGTGCATTCCGCCCGGCCAATATTATACGGGCCTAGTTAGCGCGCACTGATATTAAGAATTCCACGGCGTGCAGAGTAACCGGCGCCAGAGATCATTCAATACAATGTTATGGACACTAAGTCTGACATGTGCGTAGTGATCTTAACCTTTCCAGACCTTTGTCAGGCCAATTACTTAATATTAGCCGTCTCTAGTAGATACTGTTACATTACGGGAGGCAATCACTTTATGTTTGTTTGTCAACAAAGTAAATGCAGTAGGTATATACGTATAAATTTACCCTCGGCTGCGCCGCGAACGATGCCTTCTTTCGAGTCTCTGGCCTCATTCATTGCTCTGTGGGCTAAGATTGGAGCTCGGGCACAAAGTTGGTAATTGAAAAATCTTTGCAGTGAGCAGCCCGGACCCCCTCCCCGCCCTCTCGCCGCGCCCC
>JAOSYY010000004.1:3365339-3379575 GCA_025727935.1 Hebomoia glaucippe
CGCCGCGGGTCGCCTCGCCCCTTTAAATCGCGATGTAAACAACTTACTACATTCCGCAGCGAGTGTTTAAAATTGGGTTCTCGAAGCCGGCGTCGCAGCCCGGCGCGGGGCTCCGGGGCAAAGGGCGAACCGATCGCTCCCGACATATTGCAAACATATTCTTCGCTGGAAATTTATTGTAAATCGCGACGGGCGGGGATTTGAATCCCCTCGCCTGTCAATAAAGCGAATGGACTCCGCTCCGCTACACCGGCCCGTTCGCTTGCCTTCGCTTTTTTGAGAAGCCGCCCGCCCTAGCCGCCCTAGCCGCCCTCGCCGCCCGGCCGCCCTCCCTCGGGCGCTTCCGATTTTATTTATCTAAGGTTTTCCATTTCGCCGTAATTGTGTGAGTTGCGCGATTGTTGCCAAAGCGAATATTTATTTGGGGCCCAGTTTGCTTTCCATTCGCCAGACGAGGCACTCGACGTTTCGCTGCAAATCCAATTTGCGCCGGGACATGCCACCGCCCGGCGGCCTTTCGATACCCGGGTCGCGCCCGCTCCTTGCTGGCGAACTGCACCGAATCCTACAAATAGTGTATCGGCGTGCGGAGTGCGTAGGGGGGGGCCGTGGTGGGGGAGGGGGAGGCGCAATCGGCATTAGTCAGAATATATTTCTCGTAAATCTTCGACGGTGGCATTTTATGCTTATCGTAAAAAACGGCGCGAGGCGAGTGAGCCATTACCGAAGGTCGTAAAGGCACCACCCGCTCTCGCCGCCCCACGCGGGCGCTGATCGTCGTGCCCGTGACGAACGGCAGATTATGAATACTGAGTGGGGCCAGCAGATCACTTAGAGCTTCCGGCTCCGGCGAATGCGTCCGCGATGTCCGTTACGTCGTTACATTCTGAAGCCCCCGTTTTATGCGACTGGGGTAAAGTTTTACGTTTGCATGATCAGCTTTATTTTTATTTATTGTTTCGCCCATGGGGGGCCGCGGGCGAGGCTCCTCGCGGTGATCTAATGCTGCGTGTGCACACTTGTGACTCGAAAAGGAACAATTTGACCATAGCTTACGAGTGGTCGTATCTTATATTTGGTATTTTGTCTATTTCAGCACCCGAGGCCGCGACGGCGCCTCCCGGGGCGGTGGCGCGAGGACCAAGTGGCGCTCTATGTTTAGGTAAAGGTTAGTACGATTACATGATTACGAGCGTCGCAGTGTTCGTTTCCAGTTTCAGAGAAAGCGTCGGCTTAGTGGCGAGCGAGCGGGCTTAGGCGCCGTCGTAAACCGCTCGTTGTCATTACGCCGAAGCGCCCTCGGAGCTCGATTCACAATAAATGCGGCCTTGATGCGATGCCGTGCAATCGGAGCGCGATTGCCTCGGATCGCGCGCCGACGCCGCTATCCGCGCCCAAATATTGTATCGCTCGTCCACAACGAGCTACGCTGCGCGCAGTGGATGGGGCATCTTTTTAATATTCTACAATTTTAGTTTGTTATCTAACGAAAGTGATAAACGAATACATTAGGGTTAAAAGTTTATCTAAATAGCACGGGTAAAGCTTGCCCTACGGACATAGTCGAGAACAGATTGCGAGAAGTCGCAAACGAGCCCTTGCGTTCCTCCGCGGAGCGCCCAAAGTGCCGCATCCACATGTGAGACAACTTTGTCCTCGCATGAAATGCGATCGAACTCGATTCGCCGTAAGACAAAGTGTGTTATTTCTCGCGGCTCCCGAGGGGTCCGGGGGCCATCGAGCGGGGTCGCGAAGGGACGCCGCCGGGCGGGAGCCGCGGGGTAAAGTGCGGGTGTTGTAGTAATATTTTTACGATCGCGTTTTATTGTCGGAGCACGATAAATTTGTCATCGCGGTCGCCCCGCTCGCGACGGCCTGCAGCCGCGCCCGCCTCGGTGGCCTCCGGTTCCGAAACACCCTAATGCAGCGGGCATGCAGCGTGCGACAAATAACAACCGTCTCCTAAAAATGCACTGAAGGCACAGACGAAGCCGTGGTAGTGGGCTAGGCAAGCGCGATGCTAAACTGTATTATAAGAAGCGAAGACAAAGAAGGTCGCTAGAAACGTCGGCCGCTTAATATGGCGGCATAAAACGAATAGATGTTATAATTATTGGATAAAATTATGATATTTCTTGCAAATAAATACATAATTGATTCGGATAATTTTATTGTTTCGCAATTGCTAATGATACCTTCTCGGAATAAATTACGGCAGCCGTTACATATTCATCGCACTTGTATAAGATTATATTAAAAATACCTAGTTGTAAAGAGGCGTGAAGACTAGCGGCGCCGCGCGGTCTCACTCGCGTTCATTTCTCATTCTGCCACCGTTCAACGTCGCCTGGGTTCCAACTGTCAGCTGTTTCGAAAGCTCTGTGTCCTACGACTACCTAGAAATGCTGGCTTGTCTTGCGACCCCTTGCTTAGAGTCGAGCGAGTTGGGAACCTTAAGTAGATCGGATCATAAACTTAACTATCATCTACTGATTTAGATATAACAACGATTTCTTTGAGTTCTTGTTAAAAACAATTTGCACGATTTCTTTTAAAAGATTACACAGACGTAAAAATAAAGTAATACCTTGGTTAGCATGCTATTACTGCTAGAAAAAGGTCTATCAAAAGCAGTCCAATCGTTTCAGAGCAGCTCCGAATCGAACAGATGCAAACAAATATTCAGGGACATCTTTAGTTTTATATTGAAAACAAATATACCTACTCATTGTATTTTTGAAGTATAAAGGTGTATTCGTAACAATTTCAGGTGTTCCAGAGGTGGAGTCGGGGCCCCAGCGGGATCCCGTAGTTGCACGGCTCTACCCTGCCATGGCGAGGGCGGTGTACTGCCAATAACCGGTAACGTGATTTTGCATGGCTCATAAACGCGTCCTTATATATAATACTTCATATTAAGATAACCTTTATCAGACTCAAATGTAAGTCCTGTTTCGGTGCGTTATTAGCGATCGCTTCTTTTCAAAGCAATTCGTAGAGTGGTATTAAGCGACAAACATTTTGTTTCCTATCAGGTGACCTCCGGCCGGAGCGAAGTTCGAGGCTCCATACATGGCATTTGTAATTTTAATTTAATAAACGTTCTATCATACATAGTCTTTTATTTACTTCTGCTAACGAGGTATTTAAAATTAAACCTCCTTGGAGGAGGTACTTTCCACTGTTCTAGCGCACAGTAATATATTAGCGCGATGTCCTATCGGTCAGGTTGGACAATGGCCCCACTTCACTCGACACTTCAGTCCGTGTGCCTTACCTTCATTTACTTGCAAATACTAGATTAATTTAAATAATAATTGTGTACGTGATGCGCTCGAGGCATCTCGTGACAAAAATACGAAACAGACGATTTTGACAACAATTGTACTGAGACTCGCGCGAGGAAATAACCAAAACCAAATCGCGGCCGGCACGTACTCTCCTGGCCGTGGGAACGCCACGACCGATCGTATCTCCCGCGAACTGTCAAATGTGGATCTTTATCTTGCTCACTCACTTCCCGCCTTTGCATTTCCAGAATATCTAAACTCATTAACTACAAAGAGATGCGCCTTCTGCTTATCCAGCGCGTTTTTCAATTTCGATGACGAAATAATTGTAATTGGCGGCCCAGTTCTCGATATCGCCGGGCACAGACACACGAACACGTGGTCAGGTTATTTGCTTACGATAACTTTCACGCCGGCGGCTTATCGCTTCGGTCAACAACGCTATCGGCTCCTCGCCCGCACTTCCAGTACGGCCAGAGATACTACTTGGGATTCTCCGTTTATTACCCAGCTGTCACGCCCTTCTTTGGATCTACAAAACGAACTCAGCACTTCCCCTTCAGTGCGGCGTTGGTGAAAGTGTGAGAGCGTGAAACGGAGCGCGCGGTTATCTCGAGATGTCTGGGCACACGGAGGAATCGCGCCGAGACAATCTGGACGCTTCGCTATGCGAACCGTTTGTCTCGTTGTCGCACCTGACTCACGTTTCTCTCAAGGGTAGCCAACACCTCACACGGCAGTGAGAAAACCTCGCCGCTCATTAGAATGTGTAATGAGTGTAGCGATAAAGGCGATTATCTTCGACGCGCGGTTACGATAGAGGCGGGCGCGTGGAGATGGCCAGTTACGGCCGAAGCGCGCTCCGATCGCCGGCCTTCGCCGACCCGCGCGTCTCGAGCCCGTGAGTGAACCTCGCCCGAGCATGGATTTGAGCATGGTAACGTATTTCTTTCTATTCTATTCAAGAAACGGCCGAGTGCCGCGTCCCTCATTATACCTACTCAGTTAATTTATTTTGATAAGTAACAATGCAAGTTAAAAGAGAGGATTAATTTTAAGAAATATTTAAAATAAGGACGAGAGACCGTCATCGGTGCATTTCTTCGTTATGAGTAACGATCGTGAGTAATGTGTAGATAATATTTTCGTCCGATTAAAGCGTGTCGTATGCAAATGCGGTTCGTCAAGTCCACGCCTCGGTAAGGCGTCACGACAGCCGATTTTAATCGACGAACAGATTTAAGGCTCGAGGCTTTTGTGGGCAATGTGCGCTCGCGAAGCGGGGAGTCTTGGACCGCAGGCCACTCAAACAATCCTGTACGCCTCATCGCGCTCGTTAAAATCGAATCAATGGAACTTCTAAAAAGTAAGGAATCCGATAAAAATGATCGTGCCGGGGCGAAATGGAATCAAAAAGAGCCCGTTCTCATGAATCGATGAGCATTGTAATGGGCCCAAAAGTGAATACACGAGCGAGACAATGGCGCAGGGAGCGGCCGCTTTTTGCGCGCCATGTTGAATTCATGCTCGACTCATGTGATAATTGCTCCCATGTTTCCGGACCTTCGCGTTGCCTTTTTGCTCGTCTTCTTCAGGCCGGAATTCGGCTTTTTGCCCTGCTAGCCTGCACCCATACGAAAACCTAAGGTGACCAGCATGGTCTACTGAGCTTAAGCTCTCGAAAGTTGAACATTTTTTTCAAATATACGATTAATATAACTTGAATGCGCACCTCATGTACGATCGCAGCCCTTACGAGTGAACCTCGGTTATTCGAATATGAAACTCCCCAGTGCCAGCAGCCACCATTCAGTGCTGCGCACGCGCATCGTGGCCGTAAAGTAGCAGCGAGCGGATAAATCTGCGCGTTCTCACGAGGACCGGTACTTAGTCCTAGTAGATCAGTGTAAGAAGATATATTTAAATGAACGTAGTCATAAATCGTCCGCATAAGGAAGCGGCGATGGACGCACCTCGCCCCTTCGCCCGCGCCCTCGTGTCCACTTAGCCGACAGAGATTTATTCAACTATAAAATATTCCCGATATGTTTTTATGGTCACATCGGGTTAGTAGATATCGTGCGCGGCTATTTTTCGCCGTTTGTCGGCTATTTAAGTCGGACGTCGCGGGCCCGCGCCGGGCGCCGGCAATACTTACCACCTCTGGGACGGGCTTTCTAAAGAGGGATTCGGATGAGCGTAACCGAGTGCTTACGAGGTGTCGGCGCGTGACCCACATCGGGCCGATATCGATCGTGTTTGCACAGCGATAGTGCACCTCCGTCGCGAAACTGCCGCGGCCGCGCGAATCGCGACAGCCTATCTCTTCGCGGAGCACTAAGTAGGTCGATATTTAGATTAGGCGTGGGACTCCGACTGCTCTGGACTCGGCCCGCGCGAGCTGCTCGTCTCCATCTCACCGTACCGCATCGACAGTAAATGTGCTTCGTGCAGCAGACTCATTTGAAGCAAAAAAGCTGCGAAGGCGAGCCTTATCAGCGGGTTTCGAATAAAATGAATAATCACACGAAATTGTGCGAGAGATAGTGAAATGTCCGTCCGTATCGGAAGGTGTGTCTATCGGCCTTATCGGGCCTCAAACATTCATCGCCTCGCCGACGCACTCACTGCGCGCGGCAGCGCTGGGCGTCGGTGCACCGTCAGGCGACGGCGACGAGCGTCTGCGCAGTGGGTGGACGGCGCAGGCGCGCGTGCGGCGGCTAACAAATTGCACTCCGTGCATACGATTACCGCTATCAGGTATCAACCCTACTCGGAAATGGCCCATTCGCTTTTATTGGATGTTATCGCCTACTTCATCACATAATTACGATATCACTTAGAGCCCCATAAAAATAATTGTGCTTTAACGAATGCGATTTGAACCGATGACTATCTCCCCGTCTGTTTGAAAGACGCCGAGCGCAGGGGCACCTGCGCGCTTTTGCCGACGCCGAGATTTCAACCTCACGCGTTCGCGTACGGATCGTATGACACTGCCTTCGTTTTGGCGTCTCACGGGGGATCGGGATGCTTGCTTCCGAGTAGCTGAGTTGACCGGTCGAAGGTGAACTAGTGCAACGTGCTTGCGCCGAAATGAGCGCCAATTACAATATTCAAACGCGCGTCCATTATCATTCCGGGAGCGATCAATTAGGAGCCCGAGGTGGGGCGAGGGCGCATTAGCATACAAATTAGCATTTGAATGGTCACCTGAGCCACCGATTAGTCGCGGCCGGTGTTTGTTTATGATTGATTGTTAATTGTTAATTGTTCACGCGCCGAGGGGAGCTTTTTGTTCGGGCGCTTGATTTAAGTCTCTCGTGAGGAGCCGCGTGCGTTTCGCCCGTAAACGTCTTTGTGTCGTATCGTTCACTAATGAGGCGTGTTCGCTTTTTACCTCGGTTGTTGTTCAGAGTTCAAGCAAAGAGAGGGCACGCTTATAAATATTGCAGGCGTTAGATCCTTACTTTGGGTACCGACCGCGTCGAAACCATCCACAGGAGGAACGGAGACGCTGTGAGGTATCACTCTCAATGAGAAGAGGGCTCGGCGGCTCCGAGCTGTCACTCCCGGGCCTCAACTACAAAGGTTGCGCCGGAGTGCGCTCATCTACGCTGACTCATACTAATGTGTGCGCGGACTTCGTCAGGTCCGGCCCGAGGCTCTAGCCGTCCGACTAGTATCATAGCCATAGTGGGGGGCGAAGGGGGAGCGGAGGCGTGTCGCGGAGGCGGCGCGCGCGCCTCGCATTCGCCCGCGGAGCGTTCCGAGTTGGAAATACTCGCTGCCGATTGGTCGCCGCGGCGCTGCTCTCGCGGCGGAGGCTGCGCGAGATCCGATCGCCGACGCACATTGTATGCAAATGCGGGGCTGCGCAGGAATAGAGCCGCTTAGTATTCATAAGTGCAGTCGTCGTTCCGAGAAATGTCGTAAGAGCACTAGTTTTTCGCTCGCTCGTTAATTGAGTCGGCGTCTCGCGCTTCTTGCGGGCCCGAGATTTACATCGGATACTCGTTTTCTCAGCGATCCATCCTCAGAGGGAGAAGCAGACGCGACCTCGATGACTTCGGACCGAGAGCCCTCCGAGGACGTCGCGCGATCCGTATATCGGAAATTAGTTTTGCGGGAAAGTTTTATATGTTCGATTAGTCGAATGAAACAATTAAGCAGCAGCCGACGGGAGATCGTTAAGCGTTGACAATAATTGAAATGAATGTCCGCGTCGGGGCCTCGCTTCGGCCCCCCGTCCACCGCCGGGGCGACGCGGCGCGGCGACCGACAGCAGCTAGGTGGCGAGCCTGGTCGGCGTTGCGAATCGAACGGCCGCTCCATAGATAGGACTTACCTCAAACTTCTCAATAATAATGAAGCGAGGCGGCTTTTCACGACACATTTTGAATTTCCGACACTTCCGGACGCGGTGCAGCTTCTAAGCCCCTCGCGATAAAATAACGCAGTGGGCGACCGGCCTTAATTGACAGCAGATGACATCGCGTCGCGGCAGTCGATTCCATTACGCGCAGGACGAGTCTAACCCGGCACCAATTACCTAATTGTTTGTTTAAGCGCCACTATTCACTTAAACGGCGTTCACGCGGGGACGACTCGCCTGCACGATCACGCCGTATGTGTCTACAGTGTAAAAATACAGCTTATTCTGTAGGCCTCCACTTACCATCTAGTCAGTCCCGAAGGCCGGTCGGTCGCACTTCGCGCTCGGTGGAGCTCTCTCAACGAGGCGATCGCTTTTTACCGCTGGAACCCGTTCGGTGCCCGGGGCAGGCAGAAAACTTCCCAGATCCCATTGATACGTAACGTCCTGCGGGAGCGTCGGTTGCCTCTCCGAGGAGTCTCCATTCCTAGGACGTATCCTGCGAATATCAGCCGCGATTAGCAACATTAGCATAATTAATGCCGCAAAACGATTGCGCTTGGCGGTGTAATGTAGCAAGTGATTAATAATCATTGAATCGATACGAGTAACTCTGTCGCAGCCGACTTATGCGGGCTTAATAAAAAATTCTCGATCGCGTAACCCACTTCTACTAATGGCTATTAAGCGGATAGAATGTCGTGTCGGCAACGTAGCCTCGCAGGCCGAGCGCTGCGGCGGCCCCGCCACCTGTCTCGCTGGGGCCCCGCCGAGCGCTGCCGGGGCCCGAACGCTGTAAATCTCACGATTCGTACGCGGCTCCTGCGTAATGTCTGCGAACGGCGATTAATTCAGACATTCCGGCCGCCTCGCGGCGGACGCTTTTTTGGCCCTGCCGAGACGCAGCTGCACGAAATTGAGTCAATAATTAATTATTTATAATTATGTAATGTGCGATGGCGAGGTGCGGAGGTCGGTGTTTACGATCAGGTGAACCGCCGACGCAGATCCACTGCGGCGCAGGTCGGCGGCAAAGAATTTCAAAGGAATCATAAAGTCGACCTCGAAACGCGACGATTAGCCGAAGGACGAGACGGGCCTCGGCCACCCGCGCGCCTCCCGGGAACCGAACCGCGTGCCGCGCGCTCTTGCCTCGCCCGAGCAGCGACCACCGACCAACATATTACTAATTTATTCAACGATTCCGACCGTTTCCCTCGTTCGGAAGCGACATTCTGCCGATCTCGAGAGTTTTTCGGGTGCCGCTGGAGACGACGGCGCGTTTTGTCGAATATAATACCCTTTTCGACCGCGGTCACGTCGCCGCGTACCGATGTTCAAGCGGACACAAAAAATAAGCCGATCGATGTCGAACGAGTCCGCGGGCGCGGCTTGTGCGCCGATCGCTCCTAATTCTTCTAAGCCGACAATTAAGGCGTTCGAATGGCAGGCATTTCGTATCTCCCATGGTTAACGAAGTGAGCGGAATGGCGACCGTCGAGCCGCGTTGCGAGGTATTTTGTAACGAGCTCTTGAACGTTTCATATTTCCAAATCGAGGCAATATTTATAGAAAGCAGTTGGATGAGCGGCCGCGAAGGCGGCACCGTGGCGATGGCGCGTGACGCGGCGCGGATCCGGAGCGATGCCTTTACCGGTCGTTCCATACTATTAATATTGATATTCTGCTATATTATTTAGTTCTGAAAAGCTTTTTAGAGCTGCTTAAAAAGGGAAATCGTCGCTTTTATTTCTTGGGAACGCGCCTGTGTGAACTTTTTCTATTGTGCGCCATAATATTATTGAAACGCGCGAACGCATCGCGAGAGGCGTTATTGTTCGTTAAGCAGTATTTATTTTATTTGGAAACGATGGAAAGTTTCATTTGAAAGGACGTGCGAACACTCGGCGGCTCGTGTGCGGCGCGCCTAAGCACCGCGTCGATCGCGCGCGCGCAGATTACGGGTATTTCCCATAGCCATTACGACCCGCGATCCGCTGTCTCTTATCTCTCACCGGCCCTTCTACAAATTGCTACTCTCGGCCGCCGCGAAACTCAAACAATATAATGTCGTAATTGCGCAATAAAGGAGATGGCCGCAGAGAGCTCCCTCTGCCGGCTGCTGAGCCCGAGAAGCGAGGCCCGACAGCGACAGGGGGATCCATTTTGAGAAATTGTGGGCTGCAATTGTTTGCAGGGCTGACTGACTTATTACAACTTGCACTCGCAAATAGTCTATAAGGAGTAACTTAGACTACCTTTAGTTCGCCATCGCCGCGCACACGTCGTCTCCTCGGCGACAGCATTTTAACTTCAGTTTCTTCAGTTAGCCGCACTACAAGTACAGCACTTACAACCAATATGTACTCAATTTTATAAGGGTGAGAAGAGTTTTAAAGAAAACCAAATGAAACGAAACAATAACATCTCATGCGGCATTACTCTACCGTTACATCACATTACACACCGGTGGAGTCTTGTATCTTCAACTGTGCGAATAATGCATTTAGGCACCTGTGACCAAATGGCAGCGCACGCAGCCTCAGCAGAGGGCAGGCGGGGCCTGGCCTCAGACATTTGATGAAAGGAATGATCGCTCTTGAAATAGGAGAGCAATCATTAGGCGAGTCCCAAGACGAGCGCGGGTGCTTTATTGAGATCGAGTCCTGCGGTACGAACGCTCGTTATGTACTTCGCATATCATGTGACCTGTATATAACGCGTATCCTCGGACACTCGAGGCTTAACAACATTAAAATGGCAAGTATGCACACATTACAAAAACGCAGTTTTATGTAAACGTGGTGACGAGCACCTTTTTACGTTAAGAATACGCTAGTGATCCTTTCCTCTGTTGATTTGCTAACAAAAGACCTGTCTGTCACACGCCCACACGCCACACATACTGCTGTAGGAAGAGCACTCTTCAAGAAATGAGGAAAAAGAAAATGGTTTCCCGCCTAAATAGGTGGAAGCGAAGGCTTCGATACTGTTTTGTAATTAGTTCTTAAAACGGAAAGTATGTAGTCTGGTATTCTCGAGAGTACGTCACTAACTAGCTTCTGCCAGCGGCTCATGCCGGTACCCTCACCATACTGTTTCTGTGCTCCATGAGCAACGACATACACTATAGATCTGAGGCCAACGTACATTGGCATACATATTTCAATGGCAACACCGCTGACGCCGCCCCGGACGTACTTTATGGACGCCCGCTAATCGCTTCGTGCGCCGAGCGGGCGCTATCGGCGCTTATAACTAACCGACGCTCGTCGCTGAGCCGAGCGTGATATAGTGCAATCTGGTGGACAGGGGCCGCCGTATTATTACGAGCCACGAGGAGTGTTCGCGATACGCAAATCGCCCGCCGCGCCCGAGATAAATAATTGCACCCGCGACCGCTTCCATTATCTGTAACTATACACAATTACGCCGGCCGTCGGGGCGCCGAGCCGCCGGCCGGGCTGCGCCGTGCGTTGCGCTCGCGCAGCGTCCATTGCCGGCTCGCAGGCGACGGCCGCGGCTCGCGCGCCCGCCGGCCCGGCGACGGACTGCGCCGAGCGAAGCCTCCGCGCCGCCGCGGTGCGGAGGCTATTATTCGTGAAGCTCATTACAATATTAATCAATACGCTCTCATCCGTGGCCGGTATAAATAAAGTCGACGCAGAATAAGGCTTAATGGCAGTTGTGCAATACTAATGCCGGGCCGATCTCCGCAAATGATAGAGTGCGGAGACAGTATTGGACGCTGCGCTTTTAACGACCTCGCCGTATTTTTGAGTCACGTCCTCTTTATTATCGTGCGGAGCCTCCTATCATTACGCATGTCGGTCTCATTTAAATCCCATCGCCCATTACGCGGCAGACTGGCCTCAAATAGGTTATCGAACCGGTAATCGATGGACGAAAAGGCATTGCGCTAGTCGAAATGAGAATGGCGCATAAATTAATTTTGCCCGTTCGCGGCTCTGCATTGGCATCGAGCGTAGCTCACAATAAACTATATCGTTATCTCTCACGAGTGTTTTTCCTTAGCCTTAAATAATAGTCGTAATGTACACACACACACACACATTCTTCAGTATCGAAGGTTATGCGTATTTGCTCTCGATTATAAATCGTTAAACAAACAGCGCAAGTGCGATCCGATTATTGGATCGGCCTCTGCATGACGCACGCCGCGGCCGCTCCGCAGTTTCGCTTTCACTTCGAGGATGAAATACTCGTTATTTCGTAGATTAGGACGTCGAGTGTGATATCACAAACACTCAGCGTTCCGAGTCACCTCTTCCACAGATCGCATCGACGGAAAAATGTCAATAACAATTGAACGCGCTTTGTCGTTAGCCGTTAGACGATCGCGAAGAGAACAGCTCAGGCGAGTGACGGAGGGACGGAGGGACGGAGGGCTGCTGCGCGGCAATTGGGCGCAACAGTGGCTCTTGCCTTGCTCTTGCAACTGATCTGCGATCTGAGAAGCGCTCGGAAATGATTAGCTCACGTAGCTTATAAATATTGGGCGCCCTTTTGAGCTGAGCAGCGCTGAGCACCGTTGCTAATGTTCTCACGGTCTGCGGTTTATCAGCTGACGAAGCTGCTTTTGTCCCTCGATTCTTTCTTCTATTAATATCGTCAATATACATTTATACGGCACTCGAGTGCTGAGTGAACGCGCGTGAGCGGGGTGAAATTATCAATTTTTATAAATCATCGCGAACGCTCCGCAACGAGGCGGTTCAGGTGTGAGGTGCGTCAGGCTCCGACTTAAATGAAATTCGCGGAATCTAGATGAGCCCGTCCACGACCGCTTGTTTATGGCCGCGCCATATCGCTTCTATCGATTAATAGTTTTCACTTTTATTAATACAGACCCGCTCGGCGCGGGCTCGAGCCGCAATTACGGGGTTGCTTCGTGTAGCGATTTGCTAATTTATGGCACTCGGTCGTTGGCGAGCGTTTCAGATTCGCAAGGAAAGCCGACCGCAGGCTCGTTAAAACCCGGGAACGCGAATGAAGACGTCTCACCGGGGCCCCGGAGCTCCCATGCTGCGCAGCGAGCCTCGCTAATGCAATTAAAATTGGGTGTCGCGCTCGAAGCAAAAAGGCGCACGACGAGTCGGAGGGAGATTTGGATGCGGAGGCTGCGGCGCAAGAGTGGCGGCGAGCCGGAGAGCGGCTAATGAAGTCCGATGACGCGTACCGCTAACCGATGTCGTTAATCGTGGCTAATTGCGCGCGGGTGTGTGGCGAGTGGAGTGGAGCGGGCGCGTTTCCTCGATCGCCGGGCGGAGGTTTTTGCGCGCCGATTGCGTGCACTCGGTATGCACGCGGCGGCCGCGCGACGTCTCCTCTCCCCTCCTCCGCCTCCCGCAATGCGTTTTTGCCGCCTCCCTCGTGGGAGCCCGAGCTGCCTTTGAATATTGTGTAACAAGAGGTTTAAAGAATGCGTGGACGGCATTTCTGATGACGACGCTCTTAGGGAATTATAATTAGGTTCTTATGTCAGCGCTGGTTCAAAAGCCGGAAAAGGCGTCCAATAGCGCAGCCTCGCTTCGACGGCCGAATGGTGCCTACGAGACTCCGCAACGTAGACATCGCTCGTGGCATAGGACCATTCTAAATGGCACCGTCACCTCGCAGCCACCGCTTCGCCGAACCGAACGCAAAAAACGAAAACGACCAAACATTCAGATGGCGTAGAGTGGCCGTCGCCTGCGCATCAATATTTCATTTATTCAAAACTGCCAAAAAGTCCGCCATTGAATATGCGGCCGAGCGACGTGTTTGCATCCGAGCGCGGACGCTAAAAACTGCATTCAAAGGAGCCCAGACCATACGCTAGGGCTGCCTCCGCGCGAGGGCAGACCTCGAGCCGCTCGGCGGGCGTCTGTTGCGGGGCCACAGCGATCGCTAAACCTCGGAGCGGGCGAGTCGATGCCGAACGGGCTGATCACAAATTGATAAGCTTAAAGAGTAATTTGTGTCCAAAGCGGGGACGAACTGGCGGGTGACAACCCTCGGGACCGCAGCCTCCGCCCCGCCGCCCCGCGCCCCGCCGCCCTTCATTCACACGCAGCAGGACGAATTGAACGCAATTAAACCAAAAGCAGCGACAATCGCTTTGAAATTTTTTCTCCGAGAGCGAGCGAGCGCTGCGCAACACGACATTCGGCCGCTTTTTGCCCCCGCTCGTTGCGGCAAAGCGTTTGTGTTATTAATAAAGGTTTAATGTTGTATATTACCGAGCATTTGGAATACTAAGCGGTGCGCCCGCCCGCGCCGCCCGCGCCGCCCGCGCCCGGCTCAAGGCGGAATCCAAGTCGAACTAAGTGATGCATCGAGGATCAATATGCATCTGATGCGTTCGGGCACGTCGCTCTGCGATGCCCGCAAAAGGGGCCCGCTCCGCCTCGCGACCTCTGGGAAAATCGTCCCCGGCATGTGGACAAAAACGGCTCATTGGCCGCGGGTAACTTTCTCCGGCCGACGGAAATGTCTCCGGCGGTTCTCGGAAACATGACGACTTTTGCGATTATGCAAAGAGCAACGCGGGCGGAGCCGACGCGCCATA
>JAOSYY010000004.1:3379675-3391213 GCA_025727935.1 Hebomoia glaucippe
TGACCGCGGAGTCAACTCTCATACGTTTTCAGGGCGACTAGATCGAGCACTGTGCGTTTGCCGAGCAGCTCTGAGTGACCTACCGGCGTACCACGTAAGGAAACTAAAGTCAGTAAAAGAAGCGAAGGTTCCCACGGCGGTGCTCGCACGAATGTCGCGCTGGCCGCTGACCGCTTTTTGCGGTGCCTCGCCCTCAAGTTTTTGGCCGCGTCCTCGGGCCCCGCTAAGGAGCTGCCACATCTGCGCATCGTGCGGTGGCTTTAACCCGGGCGTAAACAAAACGATAATTGCAAGTAATCAAAAAGGAAAAGTCGTAATCCACTTATATATACGGGAACTGCTCCCGAAAACGAAAACGGGTTCTAGTGACATCTTTGATGAATGGATGGAAAAAAATCAATCCTGACAAAAAATAGAACTTTTAACACTTTTTATTAGCATTATTTACGCTCTATGTTGTAAGAACAGCTAAATAAAACGATGATTTCATAAAAAATACATTACTTTACTAAAAATAAAGAAGCAGCAATGAAGCACGGTAACAAAAACAGCTGGACTAACATGATGGAGCGAAATAACGCTAATAAAACATGATTTAAAATGTAATGATCACTGATGACCCTCGCGGTTTGAACGTGTGAAGAGTCCTTTAAACTGGCGGGCTTGGACCGGGCACGAAGGCCGCTCGCAGCCTTTGTCGTAAGGCGCACATGAGCGTCGGACGTGCCCGAACGCTCGCCGCGAAGCGATCACTTGCCCTCGAGTTACGGAGGCGCGGAGATGTTTGGTTAAGGTCGTGACGGACGGATTATGGAAATGGGCCGCCGCACTCCCCGCACCGCGCGCGGCCCGGCTCGCCCATGGTCGCAATCGGCCGGTGACCGTATTTATGTCCGCGCATTATTATTCAATTAAATCGTGTCCGTTCGCGCAGCGGGCCGTTGCGCAAGCGCATTATCGCGTTCTTAATTCACAGCAAGAACTGTAACATTAAAACGAGTGCGACATTCCGAAGCGAAACCTTACCTATGTGCTCAACTGCTCACTCGTCAATATTACTTTCCTCCTTCACAACGCATACGCATTGTCCAAACCTCCCCCTTCCCCGCCCGCTCCCCCTCGCCCCTAGATCTCCGCTTCGTACTCGTGTACTTTTCGAAAAAACCTCTCGTAGCGTCCACTTTGACTGTTTACACTGAATGATTTGGTTGCTTTAGCAAAGACCCGCGGACTCGTCGCGGTCACGCGGAGTCTTAACGATGTAGAGTTAGCGGCGACATGTCACATCTTACTAAGCCGCGGCAGCGGGCGGGGAGCGGGCGGGCGGGGGCGGCCGGTCGGGTTCCCACGGCCCGACGCCATTAAAGTCTCGTCGCAGCGCCGCGGCCGCAGCAATTAATCCGCAAATGAACGCGAACATTGTGATTTATAGAATTGCATATTTTAAATGAAACATGTGGCCGCCACTTTTTACAGCAGATGGAACTCGGCATTCTACTCTCCTTGCGATGCTAGTTTAGTACTTCGGCCGAACGAGTGCCCACCGCATTCGCGACGCCCACGGGCGTTTATTGAGTCGCTTTTCTCGTACTTACGCTCGGGACTCGGGAGGCGCTCTTCTGTTGACTTTTCTCATAAATGATAAATATGTAGGTGGGGCCTTATTGTCTTTTTATGAACATAATTGCATAGCGAGTGGCGGGCGGGCGGATGGCCGGGCGGCCGCGGCGGGCGGCTGCAGGCAGGTGGGCGGGCGGGCGCGAGGCGAGCGCCGGCCACCTGCCGCAATATCCTATTTATGAATAATGTTTTATTCTAACGGCGTGCGACCCCGCGCCCCCGCTCCCCCGCGCCCCCGCGCCCCTCTCGTGCTCACTAGGGCTGAAGTAAATGATTTCGATTGTAGAGCGGACGAAATTAACCTAACTACTGTTGATTATGTGAGACGTCGACGGGGCTCCGGAGCGGGACAGGGCTCTGCCACAAGGCGGTACTCTCGCGAACATCGAGCTTTCCTTTGGATAATGTTCATAATCCTACCGAGCTGTCGGAAGGTCTAAGTCGCACAGGTCAGTTGTGGATCTCGATGGAAGTCACTGGGCCAGTCCTGCAACAGCTCGCCGCTCGGCATTGTCGCTAATAAGCGATGTGCACTGTGAAACCGGACGCTCGAGGCGACGGCGCCACATCGAATGCAAATATTAATTTATCAAAACCCATTAGATAATGAGTTATGAAGCCTGCGTTCTGACGAACGAAATCTGTACGAGGTGCGGATCAAAGATCGCGGCTTCCGATCCCGCCCCATCGTCTCGTCCCGCGGCTCTCACCGGGCCTTACGAGTGGTGGCGCTCATTAACGGAGTGCAATACGTCAACAATGGTGGATTTTAACAAATGATTGCAAAATCGGCGAGCAATATTGCAAACGACGCTTAAGCGAAAAACACCGCAAACGACACAATTTTCCTCCAAGAAGCATTATATTTTCATTCTTTAGTAAAATTGTCCAATTTCTTTCACGTTCCGTTTTCTGCACCTCACATTATTATGATTTACTACAGTAGTTGCAACGTTGCAGCACCCCCACCCGCCCCCACCCGCACCGGGCACCCGCTCGGGGGGGCTCTGAGCAGGATAAGGGGGTGGGGGGAGAGAGTCAGCTCCGTAATAAAGCCGGCCATATTTCACACTTAGCGCGTAATGAGCGCGCGCCCAAATAATTGGATCACGTACATAACTCATTATTACCTCGCACCTCACTACGAATGTATCATTACTCGCCCTCCCCCCCCTCCCCCACCCCCCTCTGCCGCCGGTCACCGCTCTCCTACGGTTAGTGTCGAGGCTACTTGCAGCGAATGTCTTATTGTCTCCGAAGTTAGACGTAAGGGTGTTCGCAACGGTCAAAGCGGCGGGTGCGGACTAGTGTTCGTCTCTGGGAGCCCACGACACACCACCATCCCGAACCTTCACTCTCATTTGAGGTATATTTTAAAAGAGCCGAGGCGACGCGCGCTGGCCGAGCGGCGCGCACGCAACCCGAGTCGTGCCATTCAACTTTGACATTTACGCCGCATATTCATGAGGCTTAATTTCACCCTTTTTTCCTATGAATATGTAAATGGAAGAAAGTTCTCGCGCTTAAAACGTAGCTGCCGTAATTGGCAGCGGGCTCGCCGTTTTTGCCGCGCTAGTGATGTTCCACCGTACGCGTCTCAGTCGATACAGGCGCCTTTATTCGCTCCTTTCCTGTCGGGGCCGTACGCGGCGCGTGAACGGGCATCGCCAGCGCGCACCGCTTCCGTTCCGAGAGGGACGAGCGCAGACGGCTGCACGGCATCGATCGATAAGCGCGGGCGCGGGCCTAGCGGGAGGTAACTGACACCGTGTTTGTGTGTTTGCATGTCTCGGCCGGGCGAGCCATAAATCTGTCCGGGCGGCCAAGTAGAGCGTGCCGGGCGGGCCCGCTCATTAATTAGCTCCGTTTATAGTTTAATTCGACGACGTCTCGGCCGTCGGCCATTCGAATTAATCTGTGTACGGACGCGTTTCTGCGCAGCGGAGCGGATGGTTCTTTCGCCTTTGGGATTGTATTGCACGAGCGCGGAGGAGGAGGCCGCGTAGGCTGGATATCGTGCGTCGAGAAGTGAGTCAGCGGGCGCGTGTGAGCCCAAGCTACAATTTGCATCGATGCGGGCGAGCGGCGCGCAAAAAGTGTCCCGTTAGCGGGGTCGAGCTGCCCGGTCGGCCGTGCCTCGTAAACAACTACAGAATATTGTGGAGGGCTGATTAAGATCTTCGTTCGACAGTTTAGGCCGGGGCAGGTCGTGAAATACGGTTGTGACGTCAGAGTCTAATTAAAATCCAAACTTGCGAGCTCCCCTTCTGCATTATCGGCAGGGTAATGCTGGCACCATATTAAGGTTAGTGAGTTTCGGAATCAGTTTCGAAAACGGAGTCCGGAGCGTCCCCGGGGCCGGGCGCGCGTTCGCTCGGACAAACAAATGCTACCCCGACATGGAGAACGCGAGGGTATATATTTTATGGACAAAAAGGGTAAAGCGGGCTCTCCCGCGGGACGAGGCTCACCGGCTGCCGAACGACCGCCGCCCGCGGCCTTAATCACCTTATTTACACTGTCCCGACGTACTCGTTGAATTCACGCGGGGACCTTCTTTACGGCTTGGCCGGCCATGGAGGCAATTCATTTGTATAGTAATACCTTCGTGAATCCCGACACAGAGCAGTGCGTGTAAAATAAGTAGCAGGTGGCAGGTCGGGCTAAGGATGCAAATCGATTAATAGTGATCCAAAAGGGGCTCTATTTCTTATCATCATACTTCTGAATTCTGTAATTCATGCTGCTATCGGAGAACAAGAAACAATTAAGAGATATATTTGTAATGTATTTGGAAAATTATGTTACACCTAAGTAAGTATGTCCAAAACATCTGTAACGCATTGCTCCAGCATTGTTAGCTGTCGCTGGAATCGGCTTCTCTGCTAAACCTATTTGACTTGATCCGCCTATTTGCCCGTGAGTGGAAGTTCGTTCGAGTGGCAACGCAAAACCTTGGTACAATTGTTGTGTTGTGACATGTAATGCTGGAAGTACGATTGTGTCCCTACTAACTAACCAATGATTTTTCACTCAATTCAAACATTAGAAAAGAGCAGGAAGAGCAAGAAAACAGAGCTATGGACGTTTCAGAATTACCTAATTCCAATTATTTAATGGAGAACCGGTAACGAATATGGATCCTTAGTTCCGATTGCTCGCAAAACTAGCATTCTGTATCTATTTATATAATAACAGTTCATTTGTTTGAAATTACGTGGACGTCGGCCGTCAGGTGGTCAGGTGGAGGCGGCGAGATCCACATACGCACAGTAAGCATTAGGAACCTGCGGGAGCAATCGCTGAACGATTTGCCTACAACAATATAGGTCTTGGCAGTCTCCAATAGCATACTGCAAACATCAAGGAATTAAATTAAAGTCATCACTGATAACAAATGAAGTCCAAGCAGAGACACGGTGAGTTATTATTTTCAGCGGTAGGCAGAGATTTAATGCCCTTTTCCATTTGTAAGTGATTCTCGAACCTGCCAAATGTTCGCTCTATGAAAACGATTCCTCGACATACATTCATTGCAACAACCCCATTGGAACCCCTTTCAGGGGTGAATCGGGGGAAGCACATGTCAACTTCGCCGATTAAAATACCTCTGGAGTTCGAGGCAAATCGAACTATTCAATAAAAAGTCTCTTACGAAGTTGACCCCCCCCCCCCCCCTGCCACTTCTCACCTAATAATCTCTCGCAATACGATATTCATTGTAGTTGATTGAGCGGTCGGGCCGCGAAGGCAAACCATTGCGAGGCTCGGTTGCGCCAGACAGACGGATAAACAAACCGCCTTGAGTTGTGTTTCTGTCCTACAGGTCTATGCAAAATCAGTTAGCGTTTTCAGAATTTCCGCCATTTGGGGAGCGAACATTAAAAATAAATTAAACGTCTACCGACAAAAGTGAAAGCGCTTAATTGCGAGCAGAAAGACAAAAAATGTAAGAAAACACTTTTTTCTGTTCAATCGTTCGCTTCTAGTGGACTCTACTGATTCGTTACATGGACGTCCTGAGACACGTCCGCAACGCGCGGATTTAGGCCCTTTCTACATAATCGGACGGACTCAGCTTGGGTCGAGCGCGCTAGCGACGAGCGGCGGCGGGAGCGGCGGGAGCGGCGGGAGCGGCGGGAGCGGCGGGAGCGGCGGCGAGCAGGCAAAAAGTTACCGCTTCGACGGATGAATCGCAGCTCGTTACATAATCGGGCGAATCGCTCCTCGCGAGCGCTAAAAAGGCGCTTCGCCTGCTTCCAAACCGTTCCACTGGACCGCCAGCGGCGGGAAGAGCCTTCGGAGGACGATAAACGAGTGACGGGTGGACTCGGGGCTTGTAATGCGTCATGTTAGGCGCTCGCCTGCGCCGCAAAAACTGGTCCATTCATATGCGGGAGCGCAGGGCGCGGGGCGGCGGGCGCGGTCACTTTTTGCGCGCCGTCCGCCGTCCGCCGGACGTTCCCCGCGTTTTATTTGTAAATTGGGCGCGCGGCTCGCGGCTCGCGGCTCGCGGCTCTTAACGAGACGAGACGACGGAGCGTCATTCAAATGCGCGACTACTTTTTGCCCACGCGCATAATTGAATTCGAATAGCGGCCTCGAATGGCTCCCGATGTTTACACGACGAACGACGAGGCGGTCGGCTTCGAAGGCACGCGAAATGCGATGCCCAGCCTCGAAGCGCAGTGGCCGGCAGCAGCCACTGAGCGCACGCGTCGAGCGGGTGACGAGCCGGTTACATCTGTTAATTTATTGCTTTATTTTAATTGAGAGCCGCATCTCGTCGTCGGCTCATTCAATGTAAATGCGATTTTAAAGCAATGGCCTCGTCGGCAATTGACTCCGGGAGCCCTCCCCCGGCCCCCGCCCGCCGACCCGCATGCCGCGGGCCCCTCTCGCGTCGCAGCACTCTAGATTGCAATTAATTAGTGTTAATTTGCAATTCATCTCTGGATACATCGGGCCGGCGCCCGCGGTGACGTCACACTCCTTCGTAGCAGCTCCGGCCCGAGGACTGCACGGAGGCCTCCGGGAGCTACCTGTGAGACGCGTCCTCTCTCCGCGTATGGAAGCGATCCCGATCAATTCACTCGTTCTTTTAATGCAAGCCTTTTGGCCTAATGTATTCTCATGGAGCCCGCGTTCGCCCACATTTTTATGCGACGGTAAAAAATGTACAGGCCGAGTTTTTGCGGAGTCCGGCGGGCTCGGTCAGCGGCCCGAGGAAAAAACGGGAGCGCCCGTGCCGGGCTCGACATAAATCCTGGCCAAGAAGCCGCCGTTTTTTGCGATTTCTTGTCGAGCGCCCTTTTTGCGCACTCGACGATCGAGCGTTTTTGCCGAGAGGACGCTTTCGCGCCCGTCTGCGCACGCGCATTTGCATGCGGCCAATCCTCTCGCGGCCACGCCCCGGCGCCGCCCCGCGCCGCTCCGCCCCGCGCCGCGCCTCGCCCGCCGCCCGCGCAACTCTTTACGTAAATTCCGTCCATTGTTGTTCTCACGCGATGTCGGCCGGCGCTCTTCAGTCTCACTCGCTCTGCTCGGGCCCTCTGTCTCTCGGAGCTTGTGTCGTTCGAGGTCGGGTCAAACGTCGGTCCGCCACAGGGCTCCTCGCGAGGTCGCTCCCCGTCCACTTGCCCTAAACCATATGCAAGGCGACAGGCGGACGTCACGAGCGCGAATCAAACGCACACGGGCACGTTTCGACTCAAGTTCCGCTGTTCTGCTTTGCTGCGTTATGGGCCAACGCTATAGGACAAGGTTAACTAGCAATTAACAGTAGCCTGCCGAAACGACGAAAGAGAAGCGAGGGACGAAAGAGAAGGAAGGCCGGGCGTCGTATCGCACACTTCCCGGGAACCGTCGAAAGTCTTATCGGTCAGAATACACCTAATGTCGCAAATGGAGCGTGTCTCGTTCCGAACGTTCCTCGCCGGTGTCTCTTTAAATAACAAAAAATGATCCCGAACCCCTATCGCGTCAACGGGTTGCGAGAGCCGTGCGCGGTACAGTGGCCCCTGCGTCGCACGGCGCAGGCCCGGCGGTCGCGTGGCGACCGGCTGATTCACAGTTGACAAAATTAAACTGCGTACCTCCGAACGCCCATGCGGGCGTCAGGGTTGGCCATCGACCGAAATTGCGGCCTCTTACTTGAGCGATGACGGAGGCCCGTCGAGAGCTTTACCACTGTGTACATTTGCATAGAAATCCAGGCGGATGTGAGGTCGGTTTGCAATTATTAAACAAAATTACGTTTAAAATTATAAATCGGTCGACGCAACTCTATCAAGTAAATATTCGTAAATGAATTCATAGTTAATTTCCAGTCGTGGCGATAGGACGCGCGGCAGCCCTGCAGGGCGGAGGCCTGCCGCGTTAAGTGGATAAACATCCTGAGCGTTCTCTAATTGACCGCACGCTCCCCGCGCCGCTCACCCACCGCATCTGGTGCGAGGCACATTTTATCAATTTATTATCAATATCGAGGAGCACGCGATCGTGAGCCGGGGCCGAGCGGCCGCGAGCCTCCGCTCGGGATTACGACTACGTATTCAGATTTATGCGCGCCATTATTATGCGGCCGAAGCTATTCGCGCCGATATCTGATTAAAACGTTCTATTATTGCGACAGTGAACACGACGAAACAAAAAACGCACACGAGCTCTCACGCGGAAAATCAAATAAAGATCCATAAAGCGTTAATGCGCCTGCGCGGAGCGAAGCATTCGATCCGCCGTCCGCGGGTCTCATTCGATGCGCCCGCGCTCGCCCGGTCCCTCCGCTCCCCCTGCTCAGCTGCGCGCGTACACCCCAGCTGTGAGCCGAGGGCATCTCGTCGTGTGATATGACCTCAATAGTGCATTCGCATTTCACTGCGTGGCGGGGTTCAGTCGCCAAGGAGATGGCTGTAGGCGCGGAGGTCTGTTAGAAAGCATTTAAATGGACGCCGGTATGCGCGCTGCAGTGGGTGGCCGCACCGTGCAAATGGGAGATGAGGCCACGCGCGCTGCGCCATTATAAGCTCATCTGGCGCGCGACGATTGCTTACGCGCGTCATTTACATGGCACCGGCCGCGGCGTCCTGCCATTAGCTCACCCCGACCGACGCGATTCAATTAACGCACGAGGCCAGCGCGGCAGAGCTTTGTGCCGGGTGCCCCGTGCACTCGGCGCGGGGAGCGAGGCCGGTTCACACGGCATTGCAGCCGTACTATTCCATATTAGCGAAATGGAACCGAGCGGTTGAATTCTTCATCATAATTAATACATTTTTATATTAGTTGTTTTATCGTTATATTGTGTAAATCTCGCGGCGCGTACAAGGCGACGCTTGCGAAACGGAGAGCGGCGTCTCGCGACGCGCCGCCATCGTCGATTTATTGAGAGGCGATCGCTCGCCAATTTCCTAATCGTAACTCATCTGCGCTGCGCGGGCGCATTGTTCCCGCGCGGATTATCGATGGCCGCTCGTGCGCTAACAAGGAGGTCAGATCGCTCTCGAAACAATATCGGTGATGCGGTCGACGACCCGCCGCCTTCGCGCGTCGCTCCCTTTCCTAAATGAGATGCTATTTAGATAAGGGGCGAGCGCTCGGCGGAATTTCTTCAAATAAGACCCGTCGCTCTCGCGAGCGCTCGCGCTGGGGTACCCATAAGAAGAGGATCCAATTGGTCCCGATTAAGATGCCATTCCCATGTGTCGTAATGTCCCGTGGCGTGACGGCGCAGAATCGCGCTTCTCACGGCGACGACGGCCGATTGCCGCCAATTATACAATCGCTCACTTTACGGCGCTCCGGGCCGAGCGCGCCATGGGAACGCGCCTCTGTGTCGAGTCGCGGCGAATTAACTAAACGAGCGGCCGTCGGAGGGTTTTTTGTAAACTTATAACTGATTATAGTGTTGCCCCCTAGAGCTCGACCGTGGTAGCGCCTAGCCGCGGGGAGCGGCGCGGCCGAACGCAAACGGATTAATTGTCGTGCGCGGGCGCCGGTCTGCGGTTAGAGGCCGTAAATCTAGCGCGATCATCTGCCAATTATTCAAAGGCGCCGCCGTCCCTCTAACCAACTGTTGGGACATCGAATACAATTGGCGCGAGGCCGGCGCGGAGCACTTGATGCATGGCGGCCGAGCGCCTTCCTGCCCGCCGCCCGCGCCCGCGCCCGCGCCCGCGCCCGCTCCCCGCGCTATCCGCTCCATCGCGGCGCACGTGCGCGATCTCGCTATCGCGCCATCTGCGTGAAATATTCCACCTTCGCCACAAAGCGCACACGGGACACGGCGCGCTTGCCGGCTCGGCCGCCCTTCGCCCGCCGCGATAGGGCCGAATCTCGGCCGCATCACGACGCGCCGCCGCACCGGCCTGCGCCCGCGTAATTCACACCGCGCTCGGAACGGAGTGAGAGCACTCCGAGGCGCGGGGGAGTCGGATCGCAATTTGAATGCTGCGCACGGCGACAGATACGCATCGCCTCGTTAGCGCTATCTGATGGCCGCCGTAATTGGCACGGAGCTGCCTTCGCCCGCGACGAACGAACGCTCTTATCGCCGGCGCGTACGCCCGCGATCGATAATTGCAAGAGGCCCAACCTGCGGCGGCGCCTTGTCTGCGACTGCTCGGCCTAGAGCGTGGCGATGCCGACGTGAAGTCGTCTCCGTTAATAGCGCCTCATTTACACCGAACGCGTCAGATGCGATCGCAGGCGGCGGGCGCGCTAATGGCCAGAGTCGCGCATTTGCATACAATGCGCCCGATAGCGCACCCGCGCCGATTGTTCCGCGCGGCCGCGACGCCGCCAGCGCTGTGTCCAACTAGACAAGCTCGTGACAATCGGCGTGAACTTATTTATTTATTAGCAGAGATACGGGCAGGCCTTTCCGCTTCAGCGTCAGCTGAGGGACGCGTATCGCGCCGGATGCATTCGGCGATAGTCAAATCGTCAGAAATAAACAGCTAGTGAAACCTTTTTAAGAAATTGCCAAACGTGTAACAATGGACCGGGCGTAACGGGCGTAACGGGCCCCGACGAGCCGTCTACCTGCCCCGAGCGCTGCTCTCGTGGTCGTAAGCGAGTGAATATCGTTTGGCGCACGCCGTTAATTAGCGACCCGCGCCGCCCGCGGCCTTGACCCGCTCGGCGAGACTCGTTCGCCTAATGGTTGACGCACATACGTCCGATCGGCATCTCCAAATACGTTGGTCGTCCCGGGACTGCGTCGTTTTGGCCGCGGACACATGGCTAGCTAAAGCCCAAAACATCCGGCTAGTCGTCAAGGTCACCGGGGCGACGACCCTCGAGGCGGTCGAAGTGGAGAGGGAGGATGCGGAGAAAGGTTTGTACCGGAATCGCCACTGCGAAGCGATGACGTGCATCTGGCGGATCGTGGACTAATGAAGCGATAAGAGGCCCGGGGCGCAGCGCCCGCGGGCTCGCTACCTGCGCGCGCGCACCTGCTCGCCGCCGACCTTAACATTCAATTATCGGCCGTTTACTTTTGTTTTCGAGCTGCGGCAGCGATCCCGCATTCTTACGTCACTTCCTCGGTGGGCTGACGGCCTGGCTCTGTCGAACACATTTGTGCAACTCGGTCACACCTTCCGTACTCTCCTTCGCACTATTCTTGCAATGTAAAAGATTGAACTAGCGGTTCTCAAACTCTTCACTTTACTTGGATGAGATCAAAACGAAAACGAAAGATATCAATCATAGAAAGTCTTTTATTGTTAATGACAAGATAAGTCTAAGACAACTACGCACGAGTACCTGTTACCTTTGGCCATTCCCTAGAGCAAAACACGCAGCGCAAAAGCTAAGAAATTGAATATTTCAAAATTAAACAGCGAACAGGTTAATAAGATCTGAGAGAAATGCCATAACTGAACTCGTAGAAACACTTCTAACATTATTTATCTT
>JAOSYY010000004.1:3395655-3408624 GCA_025727935.1 Hebomoia glaucippe
TCCCAGTTCTCTGACAGCTTGCGCAGTTTCGTATGTTTGTTCGAAGTGCGAGCGAGGGCAAACCTGCCAGCATTTGTTAACAAATATTGCATTGTACTAAGTACTCAGTCAGGAGCCGGGAAACTTGTAATTCGGAGCATCCAGCTTCAGCTGCTCGGCGACTTCTCGTCGTTTTGTGTCAACAGGTCATTTTAACGTTTCTATTAGCCGCAGTGCCGTAAAATGTTTGCGTTGTGTGTCGCAGCGGAGCGGCCTGTCACGCTCGTGGCTGCACTACCCCGAGTCGCGCCTGCAGAGGCTGCTTCGCTCCGCTTGCCCGCCCGCCCGGCCGCCAGCTCGGCCGCTCGCCCGCCACGCCCAGCGCCCGCGCCTCCGTTGCTCCTACGCCGCAGGTAAGCTCCTCAATTAGCACCCGGTCCCCTAGTCTTCCTCGCAAGCGTCGGCGACCGCTGGGCCCCGTGCCTGAGCTCAGCCGGCCGCCACGCGGATACACGTTTCTCGATGTGCGCGTGATGGCCGATCGGAGCCGGTGGAAATCGGCGCTCGCGTCGAGGAGGAAACATATTGCGCTGCCTCATAAATACAGTACAATTAATATGGAGGTGCATCGATTTGATTTATTCAATTGACTTTTCTGCTAAGCGTAATTCCGTCCGCGCACTATTATTATATTATAATATAATATATTTTCCGTTATTAAGTGCGATCGTTGCAACGAAAAAGAGCGAGCTGGCACTTCCTGCGGCTTTTATCCGTGGCGGTTAATTTGGATCGGGCAATAAATCTGCATGCGCCGCGGGGCGCCGCGGGGTGGCGGGGGCGGCGGGGCGGCCGGCCGTGCTCCCAGGTGCGGGGGTGGCAGATGTCGCGCGCCTGACCCACATCTCGGCGAAATGCACAGAATTATCCCTAATTGCAACCTCAGCCAGCTGGCGGCGGAGAGATAAGGGCGCCGATTTCGATGGACGCTGTTCCATATGGAGTTGTTGAGGACATCGGAAAATATACGCGGATCCGTTGGACGTTCGGGGACGAGAAAGGAGTAAGAGGCGAGCAACCGCGGCCTGCTTTCATTTGCGCTCGTCTTTGCATAAGGAAACGGCCCGCGATAGGCCTCGCCCGAGTCGGATTTCGAGTTCAAGTTCACTCGGAGAGGCCGACGACCTGCGCGACGCGCGCTCGTCTGCCTACGCTGGGTTACGTCGCCAGGCTGCCACGAACGCCCGCCGAGTGCAAAGTCACCCTCGACTACCGAAGGCAGCGCCCACGCAGACGGGCTCGCCTCGAAAGTGGATCCCATCGACTACCCCGCGGAAAGCTGTGGTCTTCGACGGTATCGTAAAGTTTCCGAAGTGGGAACAGAGGCCGACTGTCGGAAGGAGGAGGCGGCGAGGCCACGGGTCGTATGTAAAATGGCTCGGAAAATCCATAACGCGCCGCGGAAAACCCTTTTAATATACGGCACGTAAATAAGAGCGGGCGGTCGCGGGGTGTGGGGGCGGAGAGGCGGCGAGCGCGCCCATTGGCCGCGACGGCCCCGCCCCGCGCGCCGGTGAAAAACTCGGGGAAAAAAGCGTGCGGCGCGCGGCAGTGCCTCACGGAGTCGCTCGGTGGGCGGACGCCACTCGCGCGCAGAGAGACGGCGCGACCCACGACCGGCGGCCGAGGCCGCGACATGCCCGCGCTGGCCCTGCGCGACCAACCGCTCGACTGCTCCATGCGCCTGCGCGAGCCACCAGCCTGGCCGCCGCCGACCCCGCACAGCCACGGTCAGTGCCCGCGCCGGCCGCCTAGGCCATCCGTGCATAGTGCATAGTGCTATTTCGATGCATCAATTTTTATTCGAGTACCGTTCGCTGCGGACAAGTAAGTAGCAGACCTCCTCCGGCCCCGCGAGGAGTCGCCGGCCGCCGTGCGCCAGCTGTGTTTGTGTGACTCGGTGTACGGAGAAGTGCCCCCGAAACGAAGGCGACAGGTGCGCCGCTCGTGACATAAAGATGTGTCAACGAGCCGATAATCCCCGGCGGAAGGGTTGTCCCCTCGCAATATTAACTCGAAGAGGCGCAAACGTCTCCGGCACGGGCCGGTGGCGAGGCCCATTGAATAGGCGCGGGCCCTCGCCGCGGGCCCCTCGCCGCGGCCTTTGATAGCGATCCTTTGAACTGGATTACTTGCAAAATTCGTCCGGGGCCGGCCCGCTCGTCTGTTTGTCGGCTGACGTGTGTACACGCGAATCCATTAACGTGGAAGAAGTCTTTTGCGTCCGTCGCTTTTAAATCGAGACAGTGCGAAGTTCTCATTCAAGGACATCGTTTCCATTAGTCGGGGTCGCTTCGCCCTCCGAACCCGCCATCGGACTATAGTTAACAAATGCTCAATGCAGCGCTTTCAAAAATTTTTTTGGCCATGTCAATGACCGTTGATGGGAATCGCTTCTGCGAAGTCGTACGACAGTTAAAGATATTTCAGTGTAGAATCGAAAAGGAAACCGAGTCGCTTCCGCGTCCGAGGTCCGGTAAAGTCCAACAATTTTTATACTCCTTGTGCGATGCGAAGGAAGCTCCTGATCTCCGTGAAACACTTGAGGTACCCCAACACTTATTATTATAACTATTTCGCGTTCATTTTCTTCGCATAATCTAGACGCAACTATCACTCGCTTCTTCATAGCCCCAAGAAGACGAACAACAATCGGCCCGGGTTCGCCGCATTTCGAGCAGTTCGCCTTCTTTCCTTTCGCGAGAGGCTCATCGAAGTCCGGTGCAGGTGCGGACAGACAGACAAGTCCTCCCGTCCAAATGCCGTATGTGAATTGAGAACGGGCGACAAAACGTCTCTCTCGAGTCCCGGCGACCTGTTATTCGATGTTTTCGCTTTCCGAGCGAGGGCCGGCCGGGAGCGGGCGCAATGGTGCGCGGCCTGGGACAGCCGTGAACTTTGGCGACGCACGCGATGCCGCCGTCCGCCGCCGCACCTGGCCGCTTGTCCGCTTGCCCGTCATTTTCGAGACAAGCCGCGCACTATTCGGAGTGATCGCATTAGCATATTAATAAAGGCTCATTAAAATACCGGCTCAGCTTAATGAGATTCGTAATCATTGTTCTGTTTCCCTCGTGATGGCGTTTTTTGCGCGCTTCAATGTTTAACCGCTTTAGATAATGTCCGATCTCTTTTCGAACTTCGTAAATTAAACCGAAACATGCTAATCGTTTAACGAGCGGTTGGCCTCGCCGTTCCTTGTCCCATCGCTCGCTAGGACCACAGCGCCCAGCGCGGCGGCGGACCGCGGGCCGCGAAGCGCCCGGCGCGCCGGTGGGCCTGACGGACGTTATCACTTCGCCCCGTCAGGCTTTGATTTCGTTTTGGCAGATCAAACCGACGCCTAGCCATTGCTAGCAGTCTAGTTGGGCCGCGCGGGGGCCTAGGACGCGCTGTAAGCGTCCGTCACTCCGGATCGGATAAATATGTAAAGAATGGCCGCGGAGTCCGGTTCTCGGAAAGCGTCCCCACAGGACGCGCCACTTGCTCTCACTCCCACGGATTTCTGATTGAAAGTACCCTCTAATTATTCAGTTGTGCGCGGCGAGATGACGCCGGAGCGACGGCTCGAGTGGGCGAGCCCTCTCGCCTCCGTGAACTTCATATTCTCAAACATTATTCAATTCGTAGCTTATAATAGCGGATGGTCTGTGCGAGCTGCGGGCGCGGCGGGCGCTCCGGCTGAGATGCCGCCTCGCCGCTTTTCAGCGTACTCCTCCTGGTAGTCGGAGTCTGGAGCGGCGGGAACGCACCTGCATACCTCCAGGCGCGTGGCCGATCTTCGCAGCGAGAACGTAAATAAAGACGCGGTTCGGAGCGCTTCCGTCGGCGAGAGCACATGTCGTGTGCGTGTGCGAGTGCGGAGGGACATGGGTGAACTTGTGCCCGTTACGTGTCATCGATTTTCGTATATAGGGCGAGTTACGTTTGCCGACGTCATGTGCGAAGGTCTGCGTGACCCCGGCCCGGGGGGTGGCCGGGGGCGGGGGACGACGGCCAAGGGGGGTTGTTGAGACGCAATTAACCACCCGCGGTCAATCACCCCGCGCGTCTTGCGACTTATGTAGCGGTTTATCGCGTCCACGTGTGCCGCGCTCCTCGCCATTTGCGGTGGAGCTGTGGCTCTGAGACCCGCGCTGGACTGAGACCCGCAGGATGTGAAACGAATTAGTTGTGCGTATGCGCTCCCGCGAGTGCGTACAGAGCTGCCGCGGGCGCGTTCGCACGTACGCGTACTGGCGGCCACGCAGATTTCTTCGCGGGAATGCTGGGTGCCTTTCTCGCGCATACATTATCATATCTTTGATTTTCTTACAAGTAAACTGTAGAACCCGCTCCGCGCCGCGGCAAAGACAGAGGATGCGTCGGCGACTCAATTCGGGTCCAAACGGGTGGAGGGTGGCTCCTCTCACTACGAATGTCGGAAAGAGTAGAGTTCATTACGTTTAAAGTGAACGGGCCGAGGGCGCTCGCCCTAATGGAATGGTCGCGCCGCTTCAAAGGAATAAATAATCGTTCCGAAGAATTCTCATTCGCCCGTAATCGGACCCGAAAGATAGCATCGTATTAAAAGGACAGGGCAGTAAACGAGGAAGGGTGGCCATCGCTCACCGGACCCGCAGTAAATCGAGCCGCGTGAAATAGTGCGGCGGAGGCCCCGGGGACTCGCGACGCGACTTTGAGTCCCATTAGAGCGCCGTTTGTCATTCGCGCCGCGGCCGCTCGCGCACGGCTGCGCCGCCGCCCGCCGCTCGCCTCGGAAATTGGTTACCGGGCCCGCGTCCCGAGCCGCTAATGGACCGTGCGGGGAACACGTCCTCTGCGCGGGTAGACCTCGCCGCACGAACGTTTTCGCTGTACAAAGACGGGCGAGACGCCCCGGCAGTCGCACGGTAAATAGCCGACACGCAGGTGCGCGACACTTCGTTGCGCTAACGGGAAAAGCGTGTCGCGGCGTGTCACAGCGTGTCACAGCTGGACCTCGAGCGGTCGGCGACCCTCGCCGGGCTTGTTCTTCGGGGAATCGGGTGGTTCGTTTCGCTGGAGCGTAGCGTCGTCGTCCGTGCAGTGGAAATGTCGAAGGCAGGGCGGAGGCGGCCGACCGACTTGTAAAGGCGCTCTTGTGTTGCAGTGGCGGGCCGCGGGGACGTCGGCGGCTTCTTCGACACGCAGATGGTGCTCGACCTGAACGGTGAGTACTCCCGACCTACTACTATACACATCCGACTTTCCCTCTTACAGCACGCAAGAAACGAATTATTCGACTGTCGGTAATGAATCGAGTCGCGGCCCTCTCCCTCCGAGACAAAGCGCTCTAATTGAGCCGATTGAACGCGGCCTTTTTGCCGCAGTCGCTCTGGACACCGAAACATTTCTAATTTTCATCTAGGCTCGTTTTTTACGCGCGTTAATTACGAGATGAATGGGCTCCGCACCTCGCAGAAAGCCTGCGAGGTGCGGCCGGGGGCGGGCGGCGGGCGGCGGGAGGGGGCTCACCGAGCGACGACGTGGTTTTTGTGTCGCGCGCGATTCACGGAAGCGGCCACCGGTCCCTCGCCCGAATCGATGACCATTCGAATGCTTCGAACGGTTCCATCTGAGCCTTTGTGACGCTGAACGCGAATCCATTTTGAATAACGAGCCGGATCTCTTTTATTCATGTTCCCTTAGAGCATCCGCGTAATGCGACGCGTCCTCGGAGGGCCACAAATAACTAAAATATAATTATTTATTTTTACTTACAACGACTAAGAATGGAATTAGAAGACGCGTCTCTTGCTCTTGCGCTCACCGGTCACTGTTTTATGGGCCTCCTCCATGACGCGATGCCATTCTTAACGGCATAGAGCCATGTTACATCATCTGTCTTTTTTTAGTGAGTCTTTTATTTTTACTTCGAGTATTCGGAAATTCATCATCTGAAATCGAAACGCGTACTTCTCGACTCTTCCATTGGGAGTTCCTCCCGACACGGTCAGTCCGTACCCGAGGCAGAACATAAATTACATATTTTGACAAAATATTATTAAAAAAATACATATTAAAATCGGTTCGTGACGCGCACCTCAGCATAGTGGCGTGGAGACAGACAGACCTCGAGGCTGCACTGAGAGAACGCTGGGCTTGTGACGATTTCCACGATTGAGAACTGCGCGAGCGAAGACGGCCTCATGTGTCACAAATTGTACGGCCGCTTCGTAGCTTGCATAGCGACACCCGGTTGCGCCTGCGCGCGGCCGATCTCGCGGAGCGACGCCCGCTGTAATTGGGAACGACTCGGTAAAAAATAAACTACTGACTAATTTCGAAATTAAGCTCTGTCAGTAATTAGACGTGAGTAGTTAGCGAGCACAATGTCGCACCGCGGCGACGGTCGGCGGCCGTTCCGCACGCGCGCACCACCCGCCCCGCCCGCCCCGCGCGCCCCGCGCCGCCCGCGCCGTCGTGACGCTGCACTACGGGGCAAGGTTGCGACCGACTCCTCACTGCAGCCGGGCTGCCTGCCAGGGAGGCAGCCCTGCGGCGCCATGTTCCTTCATAATGTCGCGCGCACGTGAGGCCTCTTCGAACGCAGATTTAGCCGGCCGGTGAAATAGTGTCGCAAAGACGCAAACTACAACGCGGCCGGGCGTGCGGGGGGCGGCGGCGCGGGCGGCGGGAGGCGCGGGCGGCGGAGCGCGCTACCTGCGCCGCACGCATCTGCACTTTTTTTCACCTTACGCCGAGAGAACAATCGGCCTTGCATATTTCTCCCGTTTCTATGAGTTTTTGTCGCAATTCCGAAAATGATTTTTTGCGAAAATCGATGGCCCCGCGCGCGTCGCCTCCTGCAGCCATTGTCTGAGATGTTGCGTTGTTCATTCCGAAGATAAATCACGCTCGTGATGCGAACGGCCGCCGCGCGCGAGGCTTCCAGCTTGAAGGGCACTTCGTTAATTTTGGCATTAACTCGTCGCGCTCATTGTGTGTTATGTTCGCGGCTGCCTCACCACGGCGCTCGCCAACTAGCGACTACTTGCACGAACCATCTCGGAAATGTTGTGTTATTTGTTTAATATTATCATTCAGGCTCACCAAAAATACATTATAATCTATGTATATGCTACTTCCGACTTATAGGTAAAAACAACATTACTATGATAGGAATAAAATTAAACATTAAAAGCGAAGTCTCTCATGTTATCTCAATCTATTACTCTCCGTAACTGCACACTTTACACATAAAGCGAACTTGCAAAGGTTGCAAATGGAGGGCTTCGTTACTCTCCTAATAGCCATCCTACTTTGCCTATTGAAAGCTGATGGATGGAAGCACGACTCGTGGCGCAGCTGCAAGGTGGCTGCAGGCCACAATAGGTGGGACTGGGAGGCAAGCGTCGGGCAGGCCGGAGCGCCATTCAGGAGCCTCTGTAAGAATAACAGCTGACTGCACTTTACCTGTTTTTCACATTCAATTTGACTTTCACATAAGCACCTAACTAACGAGACTTTGCCGACGAGCACAGTTATATTATGGTGAGGTCTCTATAAGTTAGATGTTCTCGAGCGGGTTTTCGGGTTTCCGGGGGACACGTGGGACTGGCATCGGCATTGAAACCTCTCAATGGAGTGTCGCGATATCCACGTGAGCTGTCACCATATGAGAACTTATTTGCGAATCGAAACGCAATTGCAAACGTTGTCCGGTCGCCGGCCGCCCTCCTCCCCGCCGCGGCCCCCTCCCGTGAGGCGCTGCGCGTGCGCACTCAAGCTTCAAGTATTATAAAAGGGGTAGGCGAAGTCGGAGAAAGGGTCTAGCTGAAAAACAGCGAGTGCAGTGAGTGCGCATGCAAAGTAGTTTTTTCCGCGTGTTGTTGCTCCGAGCCGTGCACTCGACTTTCTATTTACGTTCCGAACTCGTCCGACCGCTTGCGGCGCGGGGCCGGGCGGGGGGAGGGGAGGGATCTGCGGTATTGCAACGATATCGTTGAGCGCTTATGGCCCAAATACGTCAGCTGATCGCCGCCGGTGGACGCGAACTTTGACTGTAACCGCGTCGCGAAGCGGTTGCGTTGCGTCGTTCATGCACTTCGTCTTGCAGCCGGTGACGAAACGGCTAACGCCGGGCCGTTAGCTCCCGTTAGCTCTCGCTGACCCTTCGGTTTTTAGAGCGCAGCGCGCGAGGGACGCCGAGGTCCCTCCTAAGCTCTGCGAAGTTAAAGAACACCATCGTCCCGGACGAAACATGCTTCAGTCAACGTTCCTTTTTTGTCGAGATCTATTATTTTCTTCTTTACCTAATTAGGGATGGCTCCGTGAGGCGATTACGGGGCTTTTGTGTCGAAGAAAGCGCTCGCCCGTCTCGAGACGTGCGTCCGGCGCGACTTTCTAATTTATTGTCCTTCACAAAACGACTAAAAAGCGGAAACAATCGAACCTCAAAAATAGCCCGAAATCGTTCACGTCGCAAGAGAAAGCGGCCTCGAACGGTGTCCCGGAACGAGCGTAACGCTCTCGGGAGCGGCGGTGACCTTTGCGCCCCGCCGGCCACCTGCGCCCGTTGCAGTCCCGCTACGCGTCGCGGCCGCGCCCGCCGCCGCTCGATCGGCCCGTCGGAAGCCATTTCTAAATGGAATGAAAATATCCTCTTCCGCAATGAGAATTTAACTTGTGTTCTCGAAGCAGCGCGTTCCCCGATAGGAGGCCGGCGGTTCTTACTAGAGTCGCAAAGTCCAGTTGGACACGCGGGCGCGCTAACGGTACCCTCGACGGGAGGGTGACTGACTCGGGCTGATATTTGTGTCGCGCGCGCACCTGCCCCGGCTCACGGGGTCAAGGCCGAGTCGCAACTGACTGCCCGTCGGCCTCATCGCAATTCCAGCCCATTCGCCCAGTTGGCGCGCTACTCGGCGCGGGATTCCGATGGGAAAGTCTAGTTGGAATCGGCGCCGGCTTATTGTTTCGATTTACGTGATGCTCGGCGCGCGTCGGGTGCGTCGGGCGCGCCCGCACGAGTGAGCGCGACGAGCCTTCATACAAAGTAGGCTTCCTGATGTCGTCCAATTAATTCTAATTAGATGTAGTCGTTTCGGCGAACACGATAACGCGTACATGGATTAATTAGGCGAGATAAGTGCGCGCGAGTCGGCCGAGTCGGCCGAGTCGGCCGAGTGCGCGCTTCCGCTACCTGCGGCCGATCCTCACTTGCGCCGTTCGGCAATAATTGCGTCGCCCGAGAGGGTCGCCCTCTCGAGTGCAATCTGTTTCGTAAAAGCTCTCCGGGAAGCGCTTTCGGTGAACACTTTTCACTTTGAGTAATTCGAAGGCCCTTCATCCCTCTTCGCGAGGGTCCTCCGGGCGAAGGGCCACCTACAATATTTACTCTCCGCTCACTCTCTCAATTGTACATTCGGAGTCCGAACGGCTCGGAGGAGCGCCGCCGGGAGCGCGCGGTCACTGCCCGCGGGCCTATTTAATATGCTAATTGTCGTATTCCACTAATTATAATTATAACTTTGCCCATAAACACGGACTCGTAGATTATTGCGCGAGATAATCGGCTAGTTTTTACGGAGGCGGCAATTAGCCTCCGCCGCTCTCGTCAATTTATTCATACAATTCGGGGCCATTTGCATACGACGATACAGCGACGCGTCCGAGCAGGCCGTCTTCGTGAACAATCGCGCGGCTTTAACCCACTTAAAGTTGGCCAAATATGATCGCGGGGCGGCGGCCGGCGCGCATTCCGGGGGCGCGCGTTTTTCCGCTTATCTAATTTTTAAATTGGGGTCTCTCTGACCTCCCCTCGCCGCCCCCACAGCCTCCTTTGAGCGGCCGCATTCCTAGCGCTCCCGGCGAGTCAACCATAAAATCTCAATCAATGCCGCTATTTTAGTTCCACCCGCAGCTCGCGGCTCCGCGCTGCGAGCGGGTTGTTGTTATTCCTCGGGAACTCGCAGCGAGCGACGTGAACGTGCGTCCGCGGAGGGAACCGACGCCTCTCCTCTGCCGGGAGGACGTCATCTTCCAACAAAATCGATCCGGTTATACACAATGTCGAATCCAAGCTGTCGATTTGTTCCTCGACGCTCAGCACTTAACATTAACGCTGCGCACGCGCGCGTCTGTTCGCATGTCGCCGTACATCATAGGCTATCTGTTAGGCGTAATTGATCGAGCACGAATCGAACCGCCGTAGAGAAAATAAAAGGAGCCGGGCGAGCCCCTAAAAGGGACGAGCGCCTGGCGAAGGAGCGGGCCGCGGGCGGTCGCTGGCTGGCTAATTAATGGAGCGGCCGCTGGCTTTTATCCGACGCGGCCGCGACGGCTTCGTCTCGTTGCCGGCCTCGTGATTAATCGACCTCCGCGGGAGGACGCTCCTCGCAATTACGCGCCATGACTGTGGTAAACAAACACACAAACGGACTAATTGCGTTTCCGCCTCCACGCAGACACGTTTCTCAGAGGTCCGAGCTGAGAAGAATATCGCTCGTGTTTGCGACCGTGCCCTAAGAGGTCTCGCACTCTATCGCGCCCTCTGACGGGGCAAAATCTAAACACAGAGGGAGCCTAGTGTTTACGGCATTCGTGCAACAAATGAATGCACCTAATGCTAGTGCACGAGCGGAGGGTCCTGTCTCCAGGCCCTTTTCCCCGAGCACTGTCAAGTCGAGACACAGCTAGAGGCCCAGAGCGTAAGACATACCGTTAGGAGTCTATAGATAATCAGGTGCAATTTGAATTGAGCAAGTATCCGAAATGGTAGATGAGAAAAAGTAGTTGCTGAGTTGGGAAAATAGTTCCGAGCCTCGAAGCCTTCCGTTCGAGGTCTCGCCTCTTGTGGGACACTTCGCAACCGTTGCGGGGTTTCGCATTTGTAGTATTCGGACAAAGCGCATTTTGATAATATATTACTTTTGTCAGTATTTAGTGACGTCACACCGCGTTCGGGAACCGCCGTCGGGTTCCCGGCTCAGGTTGAGTCGTCTATTTATCATTCAGTTTATTTTCTTTGTTAGGGAAAAAAAGTAAATACTGTTTTGTTATGATCTTCCCATTTATCACAAAGTGCATCCTATTCATTGTGTTAGGTAGAGTCTCTCAGACGCGCCAACACCGGCCATCTATTGGCCGGAACAAACAGACAGACAGATAGAAATTGTGTTTCTTAGCTAACAAATAGATCTGTTGTCTGGCAAAAGGCTTCGAGGCCTCAACAGGCAAAAATAACAGTTTTAGGATAGGGCGTTTGTAAGGGCGTGTTGCATCTAAATTGTGTTGTTGGCTCATCGCGTCCTCCGCGCTCGTGCCACCTATCTACCTGCTGCGCGCTGTCGCAACGAGGCGGAGGGCGGGCGGCTCGGCTCAAAGCGAGTAATATCTTCATGAATCGATATTGCCTTCGCTAATAAAGCGATATTAATTATCTGGTATTCAAATCTGGGATGCTGCGCATTCGTGCCGCGCTCGTGACCGGCGCCGGTCGTTGAACGCGCCCCCGCGCCCCGCGCCCCGCCCCGCACCCGCCACGATGCTATCGGCTCCTCGGCAACAAAGCCGCGGCTGCCCGCGCTCGCGAGGCGCTCCGCTGCGGCGGCGGCGGCGGCGCGCTTCCGGCTCTTGTGCCGTCCGCACCGAAAATGACTCGTCATAATGGCGATGCTATCGGCCGCATTCAGATTCCTTTGTTTGCATCTAATAAGTAGATCGCCGATACGCGCTCGATTATATTTGCCTTGCCACGATCTTATTAACCCACTTCGTAACGAGTCGCACCTTTGTTCGAGCCCCGGTCGCCCGCCTCGCCGCCGCCTCGCCGCCGCCTCGCCGCTCGCCGGAAGATCCTCATTTGAATGGGCTGCAATTAGCGGATAACATCGAGGGGCTAATTGCGGCGTCGCCGTGGCCAGCGCAGCCTTCGTGCGACATCGCCGCCGCCGCAGCGGAACTAACCGCTGTGCGTCAATTAGTCATTCTATTTACGCGAGCATGTCGGAGGGCCTCCGCCGGAAGCCGCGGAGCGTCGTACGAACCCACTATTGTGTGGACCCGCGCCCGGGATTGTGTCCGGGAAACGCGATATTCAATATGACGCTTTTGTTCTCCGCCGCCGTCGCGGGCCCCGCACCGATCCTGCAGCGGAGCCGCGCGGTGGCGGCCGGGGTACTTCAATCTGAAATTGAAATCAAATTTGCTCCCTCGGCCGCCCCGCTCCTCGGGTCGGCCGAGCACCTATCTGTGAAGTGGCCGCCTTTGAAACCTTTCACGCGTTAAAATGGAGGTAATCTCGGAGACCCTCCGCGAGCCCTCCGCCCGTCCGCTTTGTTTAGCTAATCATTTTAGGGCCCCGCCGCCCCCCGCGCCCCGCGCCCCTCTCCTGCGCTGCGACAGATGTCCCGCGGCCGCAACCCTTGCCGCTCGGCGGCGCTCGCCTCCCGTACTACACGATGTTACACTTTATTACAAAAAATCGCAAACACTGAGAAAATTTCGTTCGCAAGCTGCGACATCGCTTTACGTCGTTACCCTTAAAAAGTGTGTCAGGGGAGCGCCGGGGCTCCCGGGGAGCGCCGGGGACGGGCGTCTCCGCAGAAATCCGTTTTTTAGCACAAAAACGGAGGAGCGGAACAATGCGTGACCCACTTCCCGCCGTGGGAACGAATAACGACCGCGTCTCCGAGAACTCGCGATTTGCGCAATAAAAAAAGCATTACCCCACATTTTAAAAAACGGCGTAAAAAGCCGACGCATTGTTCGTATTAAAATTCTAAAGTTTGGCGGAAGGGTGGGCTTCGTGCGGAAAGTAACGGTTTCGCCGAAAAACTCGTGGAGTCAGCTGCGCCGCGCCGCTCTCCGCATCGGCGCGCCTCGCGGGCCCGTCTGACCCGCCTGACCCGCGCCCTAGAACCGACAGATTTAGTTTGGCACATGCAGGATCGGTCAGCTGAGGAG
>JAOSYY010000004.1:3422256-3434636 GCA_025727935.1 Hebomoia glaucippe
TTTAAATATGCCTTAATGTTTTTTATTTTAGAATTGATATGTGTTTATTCTAATACCAATTTAATAACATTTTCTTCCAGGTTCACTCTGTATGTTATTTACAATATATAACTATTTTAATTCCTATTTCAGGCTGACACCATGCAACAAAGTTAATGTAAGCCTAACAATAAAATGTTTTACACATTTTATAAAAGTGAAAACTTGCATACCTATCAGGCAGCAGGTAAGAATTGACGGGTAATAAATAATTAATTGTTAATTCTGTAAAGTCAGCACGGATGTGTCACGTACCGGGTCCTTCGATGAGGGCAACGACGTCCGTAAGATCGTCGTCCCTTAGTAGCAGCTTGATGCCGGCGGGCGGGTTGGCGGCCAGGCGGCGCAGCTCACGTGCCACACCGCGCAGTACCTGCGGACACACGTTCTCCACATTCGACATCGCGCCCGCCTTCGTCAGCCGCTCAGCATCACTTCATGCGACGTTTTGCTTCTTCGCGGTGCCTTACGCTTTACCCTCACAATTTAACATCCAGTTGCATTAATCAAATGTTATATACTTTTCAAATATTTTAAAACAATTTCTCCTAAAAGACTCTTGAAGGATTACAAATAAGAATTATTATTTTGAATATATAAAATCACAATAATGTCACAACTTTTATCAATTCTAACAATATTTTTGACAGCAGTCTGCAATACAATTGAAACTATAACAGATAACACACAGTCATAGACCTAACCATTGACAAAAGAAAACTAGTTTATGCGTTTATGCTGAAACTTTCCAGAACATTTATCTTTCATAGATATATTAGCTGCCCAAAGAAAATTAAGAATATGTGAGGGCGGTTGGGGGGCTACTACAAGGATAAATTCTAAAAATTTAGAATAACTTCATAGATGTAGTTATGATGGGTTTAAATATATTTTATTCAACCCTTAGAGAAGCATCGCAATTGATTCGGATACAGTCGGCAAAATTTTTTCAAGATTCAATTCATTAAAGAGGATCTTTTAAATCTAATAATTTTGTAGAACGGTTATATGTATGATTTTAGGATAAAACAATATGGGAACTGATATGTTTTTATATATAGGATTAGAAGAATTACTCATTAATTGGTGCATAGTGTTCTATAATCTATGCCTATGTAATAAAGCTGATTATATTTGATTTAAAGTGTTAATCTAAGAAATTGAATAGTGAATTCAGTGTTGGATAGCGGATTGGCGGCCATAGCTTATTTATTAAGAAAAGCTATAGGCCGCGCTGCGAGTCCACGATAAATAGTAGACTAGTAGAGCATCAATGACAAATATTGCAAATTTAGTCGCTTTAATTTACGGAATAATCATTTATGATAAATTTCTTCCTAGAAGTTTTTAAGTCCGTCGTAGCATATTGTGTTTTAAGGTTGACTTACAACTTTTTAATTGATCATCAAAATTGTTTTTTATCTTATGTGACGCACACTTAAATAATTAATTGCCCGGGCCAGCTACTTATACAATAAAAATACCACGTAATTTTCAAGATTTTTAATATTTACAGATAGATATCTTGGACAGATCACATTACTTATTTTTAGCTTTTAGCAGTCCATTTTCTAAAACTGTCAATTGAAAAGCCTTTAACAAAAGAACTACAATACTATGTTTATTACAACTCATCAGTTGTATGAAAGCTGATGATTGACTTACATTATTTATTGGAGCGTGAATTTCTATATTTTTTAGTTACATTGTCATAGTTGAGAACAGGTATATTTTCTTCAACACCACTATTGCTATTTATTTTAACAGAATGTCGATGCAATAGTCCTAACTGCCCTTCCATAAGAATCTCAGCAATAGCTTTTTTTGCATAAACCTGTTGTGTTGCTTCCATTTTTTGTAGATCAACAGCACATGCCATTGCCCAATGATAGGAACCATCAGTCTTGTCCTTTAGATGCTTACATGCCAATTCCATTAATTCTTCTAACTTTTGTAGTTTAACAGCTTTCTTTTTGCGACCAGTAAATGGGGATTCACATTGTGGGATATTCGTATTTTCCTAGTAAAAGTTAAGAATAGTTATAAATGTTTTTAATGTGTATTAAAATCTTGCTTTGCTATTTAACATATATTGTATAGAAATAATAGCAGAATTCTCTAGCACTATATAAATTTCTTAAGTATGAGTCATTCATTAGATTACATTTTATTATAATCTACTAGTTGAATTGAAAGTCTAAGAATTGTAATGAAGTCATTGCATCACATATAAAACAGTTTATCAGCTGTTGTCCTACTATGTTAAAATATTTTGACATACAATGGAATATAAGGTCATTAAAAGGCCTAGACAGTGGACTTACTCTAACAGTGACATCATTCTCAATTTCTTCATCCATATATACAGAAGCGTGATGTGAATCTGAAACACTTTCTTGTTCTTGTAAAAAACGCATTTCGTTATAGTAGTAAAAGGTTGGTTCATACGACGCATGTCCCTCTTTAAGCAGTCTGAGATGTTTCCTGAGCTCCTTTCTATAACATGTTCTTAACGAATTTATTTTTCTCTTAACATCATCTTTAGTAGCTTCAGGATACCTCTCCCTGAATTTATTTGCCAACATTTCATATGCATCAGCTTTCTTTCTGCGATCATGGTATCCTTTGCTCTTTGTATTCCATAAGATTTCTAATTCTCTATATAGACGGATACATTCAACAATAAATTCACGGTCACTATTACTTGGTGACAAGTTGAACATAATATCTATTATTATTCAATATTGTGTTTTGGGTAGCACTGTTTACTAGTTGATTTACTCCACACTCCACAGATTTAAACAAAGTAAAGATAAGAAAAAAATTATGGCTTGTGAATAATTAAAATTATAATTCTTATGAGACCAGATTAATTTTTTCTAATCATATTATATTTTGGATAAAATATATCACTATTACAATAAAAATTAAAAGTATGTATATAACTATATAATTAAATATATTACAAAAATATATGAATCGTATTTGTAGCGTAGTCGACCAATGAGTATACTCTAAGAAGTTCACTGTACCGAAAACCATCGAACGCAATGACATTTGACACATAAATAATGGTTTCAACTTTCAAGTTTTGAATATCAACAATATCGTCATTATAGGTATTTTTTGTTTTTATAAGGATCAAATTAGGTTGTCGTCTATTTATCAGCGAATAATTAATGTTATTTTGTTACTATATTTACAGGAACCAGTGTCCGGACAATTTAGTTTTATGAATGTAATATCGACACTTGCTGAAAACGAAAAATGTCTCTGTGTAGTAATTCAGAGTGTTCGGAAACAGAAAGTGGTGCACGTACAGAAGGTATATATGGAGTAGAGACTCGTTATCGGGTACGGGTTTGCTTGCGGCGCTATTATACGGATGAACGTGCGCGCTGCTATGTGTCGGTGTCGCCGCGCCAGCCTGTGCGCTGGTTAGAACGTCGGTTGCGGGCGCTGTTTGCGCTGTCAGGCAACTTTTGCCTGCGATCGCGCGGTCACTTGCTCCCCAGCCGTGAGCTACTCTCCCTACTACACCCAGATGATCCAGTTGAGTCAGTAATCATAAAACTATCTAACTTTTCTTTCAAAACGCTGACCAAAATACATAACTACAGTATTTGTTGCTAAAACAAATTTGTATTCTTAATAAAGTTAGACTTTATTTAAATAATTGATTTGATGTATAATGAATAATTTTCGATTTCATATTTCAGAGTTCTTCCACTTACATCAAATAGAATCAGTTCGACACAAAGTGAGAAGGTAGTCATTTACTTAATCCTTAGAATATTTAGAATTTTTAAATTCTGTTTTACTATCAAAAAAGTCTACTGAGAGCTCTGTCCAGAGTTTTTGAAAGCACAATCACTGTCATTTTGTGAAACATAATATAAGTATCAATATCTATAAATAAAACAGATATTCAAAGATAACTAGCAAAGTTCGAACCTGTGATGCTCTTATATAGATTTTTATTAAATTACAGAGCATTTTCTTGTATTTTATATACTAGTCCAAGCTCACAATATTTCATTTTTCTAATCTCCTTTCTGTAACTTGTATAAACTTGTCTTCATCTTAGCTAAGTGTAATTTAGGATTTGCATATATTATTTTTCTCTTGCCTTCTATAAACAATTTTAAAAGAATGTTAAATTATTTCAGACTTTAGATACTGTATGTGACCCTCCTGCTCTAGCATCACTGGATGCTGTTGATGGGAATAATCAAATAAATGCAGAGAAAAAGCATTCTGAAAATGTTACTTCTGACACTCGGATTGATTGGGTCACTGTTGAAGATGGCCACTTTCATTCAGAGAAAGATACAGAAAATAATTTAGAAAGTCTTAAGCAAAAAGCTTTAGCATTAATAGAAGACAAGTACTCTCAAGTAAGTCAAAATGAACAGCAAGACAGTATGTTATTTCTAGAAGATTCAGCCTGTGAGGAACCTATTAAGAAAAGAAAAAGAGTGAGACAAAGGAAGCGTAAGAATAAACTACCATTGGAGAGTGGCGAAGATTGTGCACTGACTGTAGTCAGTTGCAACAGTACTGAAGACCTGAACGAGGAAAATGTGCAGCGGAATAGCACTGTCGAGCACAAACGATCGCCACGCATTGTGCAGGCACTCACACTTTAGGTGGTTTAATACTATAATTCACTTTTTTATATTTGTTAAAAAGTGTGTGTAAAAGTGTACATTAAGCATAGTATAGTGTATGAAGTGTATCTTATACCCTTGCATTGGTGTAAGAAAATGTTTTTATAAGATCCTGAACTCCCTGATTACCTTAAGGAATAAAGTAAATACAATTTAAGCACTATGTCTTCTTACTCATTATTTTATAATTTTAGGGAGCAGGTTTTATGTTTTTTGTACTGATCTACTGAGTTGCATTACATAGGAAATAATGTTAGACATGTGGTGTTGAACTTGATTGTGTTACTGGCTATAAAAAGGTTTCATTTAAAGCCAAATACAAAGTATAGAGCTGTAATGCTTGGGGTGACCTATATTTATTCAAACAAGTGATGAGTCTTAGAAGTCTTAATATTTTGTTTTCTCCATCTAGGGTTTTAAGTATTTAAAGATAAATGACAGTTATTCAATTTTATTGTTTTGATTACTACAACTACATTTTTGCTGTAATCCAAAATCTATCCATTATCCAGCCGCTGAAAAATATAAAATTATAATATATAATAGTAATAATATAGTATAGTAATTGTTATCGACATAACTGATGCAAGAATTTTTAAAATATCATGATAGGTAGATTAATTATTAGCATATCCTAACAAGTGATATAAATTTTGGCAGCACGACCCTCTGTTGTCGATTACGTCGTATCATTATAAACAATTTCAGTTTAGTTTAATAAGATGTCAATAGATGTCATTGATTTCAAAATTTTCACGGGTCGATAGTATTAGTATCTCCTTTTAATTAGGATTTTAACACTTCCAATGCCTTCTGAAGCGAAAAATTCGCATTGCTGATCATAAATATTGCATGTATTTATGAGGTTTTGAGTAGTTAAAATTACATGGTGAAATGCAAAAATTTAAATGTATTTCTAATAATAGTTATACATATACAAATAATAATTAAATATCCCTGTACTACTATCGATGCCCCACAGTATCACCCGCGTTAATTATATAGTCCAACTTATTACCTATAAGATTAGCATACTTTGAATGAAAATCGCGCTAACTCTCCCTTGTCTGATCAATTGCTAGTTAACCCTGGATATATTAAACGAACAAAGGTCTCGGGTGACAGTTTAAGGGTACGCCAAAATCGTAATCTTTAAAAAAAAATAAAAAAAAGGGTGAGAAAGTGCCTACAATCCGGATCCCTTGTAGCCTTAACTTTGATATGTAAAATAATGGTGACACTCAGGCGTAATCTACTGTGAAACTGTTAACAGTAGTTTTATTAAAATGCTAAGAAGAGCTGTGCTATTATCAATTTTTCCCGGTCGACAGAAAAAAATCGCAGATCGCAGACTGTCAATTAATTGAGTCTTGTTTGTTTGCCGATGTCTGATATAAACATAAAAAAAATAACTTTGTAGGTAAGAACAGACCGGTATTGTTGAGTGCGACTTGCGCGACATCAGCCAGCGCAAGGAATTTCTCGAGCGTGTGCTGTAGATGCGCCTGGAACAGCGCCGACAGTAAGGAAGAGCCGTTAGCCCTGTAATATTAATTTTTCTGAGTAAGTTATACCGAAAATCTTATTTATTATATTAGTCTCTTTTTGACAGTTGACCGTGAGGCTCACTCAAAGATGGATTATTTTTTTAGTAACTTTAATTATTTTTCGATATTCCTCCGACCCGTTTAATTCGAAAATGCCTAAAAGCGAATAACATGCCTATAGAAAATACAAAGAGGTGAGACATTCAAGTGGTATATACTTTAATGGGTTTGAAACGCCTTCTTTATTGTATCATGCCAGCACGATCATGCCAGCTGAAAAGTGACATTAGGTACATTTTTTTAATATTTTAGTTGGTTAATAAATTAATAATCGTGAATAAATTTTGTTATACAATATGAATACAAAAACTACGTTTTTTTAAACGGTTTGTTCTGCCTCGGTACGGAGTACTTATGTGGCTACTACCTATTTATGAGGTATATTAAAAATGGATACAAACTCACCCCGCACCAAGCAGGTCTAAAAAACCGAATTGTGGTCTACATTCTGCGACAGCCTGGAACGATAAATATTTATTAGTTTTCGCAATCATAGACAAATTCCACATGAAATATTCAAAGCGTATATTAAGGTTCTGTGGTACATACTAAATTTATATTAAACATATGTACAGTTCAATAAGACGAACACTAGTTGGATAATAGTTATAAGGAATTATATCGAATTTCAGACGGACAAAATAATATTTAAATCAAAATCATAATAAGGAAATGAAACTTAATTCATCGCTTTAGAAGGTATTGTGCCATATGCAGAATTACACTAATATTAAAACGCAGTTCCATTTATATCAAGGTAAAAAAGTAAGAACAAAAATAATATATCTAAAAATTCTACAATGAAAAAAAAATCGCTCTCGGTCAATTTCTACGTTAACTTCTTTTGAAGGCAACGAAATTTTGGTTCGAATTCTACTGTAAGTTTTACCAATATCGTAATTTTATTTTTCTGTAAATTGAAAAGCTTAATGTTTTATAGTCAATTCTAAATATTGCTATATAAAGTCAATCTAAATTATATCTAATAAGTCAGTATGATTAAAAAATAGCGCACAAGGGAAATCGGCACGGGTCATTAGTTAGTCATATAAAAGTCCTAAACAGCACTGCACAGATTCAGTAATGTAAACTAGCTTGTATCACAAGACGAGCTTACCAGCACGAGTAACAACGGCAGAAGATAGCCGAGGAGACCGCGTGACACCACACGATTCAGACACGACATTTTGTTAAACATATTTACGATACGGCAACACTCGCATTTATACCACATTTAAACAATACCTCTGAATAGCGGGTTTATCTCTACAGCTAGGTATTAATATTTAAATAGGATGCCTTGTACTATTTGCTTTTGATGCAGGCAAAGCGAATTTGTCTATTTAACAATAAAGATTGCATAGAGCTATGTAAAGCATTCTAGTTTTACAAAGATGTTATTTAAAATACAATATGATTTATAAATAAAAGTGCTAAAAGAGTGTAATGGAAATTGTCTATTCATTGTTTTATGTTACTTAACAAAAGGACAATACATTTGAAAGAAAATATTACTGATAAAGATGAATGTAAATATTACCAATCGTACTGGCTTTTCGGTACTTATATAAATACGCTAGAAGTATCCGTAGATATGTGTCGTATCGTAATCGGGTTGCGTGCTTCGATTTGAATACCTATGGGCCGCGGGGGCAGTGTGGAGTTGTGGGGATAGCGGGACGGAGGAGCTTGTAGGGGTGGTATAGGGTGAAATTTCGAATTGTGCCAAAATTTCAGTATTTGCGCGACGGTCGAGGTTAGCGCTTGTGTTGTTCCGTGTTCCGTCCTTGTATCGCGGTGAGTCGGATTCCTTCAATTATAGTAATATACGCAGTTGTTGTAATAGCTTTATTGTATATTGTTTAAATTGATTAAAACATTGAATATAAATTATTTATAGTGAAAATAAAATAATAATATAATTTCGAAGTCGTACATTCAGTAAACCATATTGAGCTTCTTGGTAATTTCACAGGAGTTCAAAGGAATGAAGATGTTTATTAGTTCATGTTAGTCTTTGTGGTTTTAGTTATGTCGGAAGCTACTATAGTGGCTAGAATATACGATCAGCTGTTTTTTGAGTTATCCGCCGAGAATAGTCTTAAAATATGTTTTCTTCAGATCTGATAATTTTTTCTTAAAAGGTTCTGGGTTCACTAGGCTATGGGGGATACCTAACTAATTTTTTAAAGTGTAGGTATACTCAAAACATTACTTTTTACTATTTACACAAAGTTACAAGAGTGATATAGGCAAGAACTAATTTCATTATTTTCTATAATAGCCAATGCCCGCTATTTCGACTGTGTAAATTAATTTTTACGATTAAGGTACTGCTTTGATGTTGGATGTTTCCGAAATCTTCTTATTAATGCTGAAAACGGAGATTCAATAATACACCAACTTTATATTTTGGGTTTCCAAACATATTTCTTGTCCTATTTCGTCCTTGAATTTTATTTGCTACAAAAGATAGGCCGTATTATTTTTCAGGGTCTGATTTATATCTATACCAAAACTTATTCGTTCAGAAGTTTAATTAAGTATCAAAATGTATCATCAATAATTTAACATCTATAAGTTTAGTATGGATTTTATTGTACGCCATATAAAATTTTGTGCAGTAAGTGTGCGCTGTTGACTGGAGTGCACTTGATAAAAACTATGTATGGAGCCTCTTATTGTTCATTTCAACTTATAACCCTTGTTAAAATGGCTACAGTTTATGCCTATAATTTTTCATGATTTTGTTTTTTAAATATGTTAATATTGGTTATATGGCAAGGGTCAATGTTATAGTAAAGAAAGATCGGTAGTTAATTATATTGATTTACCTGTGCTATAATTAGTCCATGCGGGTAACGAAATATTTAAATAGTAGTGTTAATTTATCGACTTGTGACACATTTTGTATTTCAAGAACTGATCACTAATCATGTCTTATGTACAAGAATCGAGCCTTGGAGCCAAACCATTCCCAGTGTCAGGAAAATGAAAATAGTCTAATGTATTATATTTTTTATAGGTTTACTATACGAAATCTGTTTTCAAGCATTTAAAATGTATATGTGGGTGTTTGGTATCATGTATATCCTAGTGAGAGAATAATGTGAACCTCGATAAAACCATGTGTCTATCCAGCGAATAAACTCTGAACCAAATTTTATCTAATCCATACAAGAATTTTTTGTGTTATTGAATTACAAGCATCTATTATTACTGTAGAAGTATATATGCAACTTTACTTTTCTTTTTAAAGTCTGTCTTTTATTTATTAATAGGTATGTAGTTTTGACTAAATCTCATATTTATAATATTTTGTATATGTTATATATCATATATAATTTAAAGTCATGAAGAAGATTGGAGCGAATTATGTGTAAAAGTAATGTTTGCCAATTCGATATTTAAATTGCAAATGAGCCCTTATTAACATAGCGCTGATTCAAACGTAATCCCTGTTAATACCATTCGAACTGTGCCAAGGGCCGGTCTTCCCTCGGGGACAATAATCAACTCCCAAATCCCTCGCATCGCGCACCGTTGACAATCTGACATAATATAATCTGTGTGGCTGTCAGGTTTGACAGTTCCCTATTGTATATTTATGCTACGATTGGACTAGAATAGAGCATAGAATTGGATCAATGCCAATGGTGATTTGAATTTCGTATGGATTACTTTCATAGATATTTTCTTATTATTAAGTAACATTATTGGTTTTCTTAAAAATCGTTTATTTTTATAAACTTCTTCTCCATATTAACTTTCTCTCCACCAAATTTTACTTTTATCTGTGATAAAAGTAAAATCGATCTTTTTAAAAAGGAATCTGAAAATTTCGCTTTACGAATTAATATTATAAGTCTATAGACAATGTCTGTCTTTCAACTTCGTATTCTATAATTAAATCGATTGTGAAATCTTATAAGGGTGATCAATTTTAGTCAACATTCGAACTCTATTTAATTGAGATTAATAAGCATATCGTTGAACTAATAGTTACCAATTATATATGATCATATGTGAAATAATAATTGGAGCACTAAAGCCCTATTTTGTGCTCGAATCTAAAGCAATGCGTATAAAATGTAAATTAAGGGACAGAATTTCAAATTATTCTACTCTATTCCTTTTTTCTTCTATTAATTTGTTCCTTTGAATTTATCCTTATTTTTTACAAAGCAATGTATTGAGGCAAACGAAATTAAGCTTTCTAATCGGTATATTTTTGAATCTTTACTAAACTAACATACTTATGTAGTATACGTTATACTTATATTTAAAAACTAGCACTGTCGCTCTTTTTTACTCTTGTTATTTAACACTTATAAATCATAAATTTCATTCAAAATTCAACACAGCCCAATTTAATTATTTTTAATATTCATTTTTACAGAGTGAAGAAGGCTATAAATTACTGTAAGGTCCCATATTTGTGCCAGCATTCATTAAAATCGATTCACTAACGCACCTAGTCTCGCATTTATAATATTTGTTAGGAAATAACATGATCTCAGTATATACCGAACCGAGGCGTGCTACAGACAGTCCACTAATAATAAGAACAGTTAAAGCCTTTAGCGGGTGAGGCGCGCTAATCCCAGCTGGCCCCAAGCAGTCGCGCTTCTCAGCTTATCCGTTAAGCTGTTTGCAGACGAATCCTGACTCGCTCCTTATCCAGTCCATGTATATATAATATACACTTTTTAATTTTTAAAGAAAGAATATAAGCATAACTTGCTCATCCTAATTTAGAGGTCACGGCTTGTTTTTTGACGATCATCATGATAAGACAGCGTTTTAAGCGAATCTAGACAAATAAATAAAAATTGTGGTGGTAGTTTGTCTCATTATTTATGACAGAAACAATTATTTTTATCTGCTTATTTGCTCTGCCTAAGCTCCGACACAGATGAACCGATTATGAAAGGACTCCTATTTATCTATTTTACGTATATATTGTCTTAACTTACCTACATACGTCTATTTAAAAATAATATTTAATAACTTTACGCATACACGTATCACTGCGTTATTATGTGTTGGAGTTCAGCTTAATAGAATTATTAAGCTGAACTTTTCGTTTAAGGAAGACTTAATTTGGGAGGTTTTGAAACGCTTTAATAATATATTAAACGTGAAGCCTCACATTCAACGAGCTTACATGTGGAAGAAGCTTTGAGCTTAAACAGCTATCGAATTGAACGGATTACGATTAAAAGGTTTATGAGGGGCTCGTTACGGCCATGCATAGATATGTGTCTGCTAGAGGCGTGTATGTTTTCACTAAGCACCATTTAAGCTGTAGATTTTTGTATTCATTAACGGTTATACAGGAATTTAGTACTGAGAAAAAATCTAAAGTCTCAAAATCACAAAATTTCAAATTCATACATTTTCCTTAATAATTTCAGCTACTTAATAAATAAAACAAAATTACTATGCTTCATTCGAAAAGTTTAGAATATATTGAGAAGAGCTGAGGTTTACTTCATAATAGATGATAGCTCAGGTATTTGACACCTTTGCTTATGATGATGTTTTGTCAATTTATCTATTATTTCTAGTACCTATTCGCAAATTAATAGATTGTAGTTGAAATGCAAATTGTAGTACCTCATGACCTTTGTGTTTGCCAATGATGCTGATAACTGTAACTTATATATACATTTAATGCTTGATAGTTTATTAAAAACACAAATAGTATGCTTATAGAGGTAAGAAAACTTAAAATAATCCTGTTAGGTGCGGTGGGAACAATATGAATCTACGAAGAGGGATGACACCGCTAGACCACCATGTCCGTAAAATGTCAATGCTTCAGTTTATGTTTAAAGATTTTACTAATCGGATATTTTCTTCAGATGCAGCCTCCGTGTAGATGAGCGGTGTGCTCTGTCCCGCTCGCACGCCCCGCCCCCCCGCACCATGCCGCGCGGTTCGCCCCGCGCGCGTCCCGTACGCACTCTTTTCTATTTTCTTCTAGCTGGTAAGTTTCAAAAAAACATACTAGATCATTTTCGCTCCCGTAAAATATCTTTACTGAATATCTCGACTATAC
>JAOSYY010000004.1:3434736-3461987 GCA_025727935.1 Hebomoia glaucippe
AGAACTTAATTAGCCACATATTATCTATTAATAACAGGAGCGTCGGATTTGCACGAGCGTAATTTACGATACAAGAATAGATGAAATCTAAATTCAATTATCTACTCGCTTAATTAACCCGTAATTAAAAGAAAGTACGTCATGATTTTCGATTTTTAGCGGCTTCTATTACTGAACATTGAATTTCTCTACGCTTATTAAATTATATTTAGTACGCTATCGATACACAAGCCTTGAATAATAAGATAAAACGCATAAATTAATATCTCAGTTATCTTGAAAATAGGTCTCTGGAACAGATTCCAATGAAAATTTTTATATACCTAACATTTATTTAGAAGAAAAGGTGTAGGTTATATGGTGGTTATAAAAAGAAAAGGTGTACCAACTTATACTGTCAAATAGTTTAGACAACTTAAATTACATAGTCTAAGTGCGTATCGCGATCGGCTTATCATTTTAAGTATGCTTGAACTATGTTTTTATACATGTAAATTTAATAGGCATGATTTTTCGTTTGGTTTTCTAATTCGGAGTGCTGGGAGAAATGATTAAACTAAAGCTCAAAAAAGGCGAAGATGTCACATGCGCTTAAGCCCCACCTCATATGGTTAATTCATCTGTGTATCGCTTCTGGTTGTAAAATTAACAATAATATAAAAAAAAACATACAGGTAAGACCTCGGTGTAATATCGACATTAAAAACATCACGTTGTAGCTTTGATTTTGAAACGAAAACACCAAAAATTGTAGAAGGCGCTGCCGCTGTCATTAGCAGCTTGAAACAGGCTGTAAAACGAACGTAAAGAAGGCTTTGACGGAAGCCCTCAGGATATTGCTCCGGCGAGCCAAAGAGCTTTTTGTTGGGCTTTTATTAAAGACGAGGCTTGACCTGAGGAAGTAAATAGCTTTAAAGGTGCCGCTGCCAGGGAAATACCAATTATTGAAAGATATTTGTATAAGGTTGCTCTAAAGATAGACGTAAAAATACAAAGGGAGTTAATAATTTATAACCCTGGAAAGGAACCAAAGGAAAATATGAGGCATAAAGAGTCAAGTAAAAATCAGTCCTGGGGTAAGTCCGCGTATACATATAGTCGTAAATTTTACATTATATATTAATTTTTGTAATGAGAAAGTTAGCTATGGCTACTGTATCTTTAACAAAATATAGCTGTGATTTGAACTTTAAGGCCTTCACGATATATTTCCGTCAAATCCTGCACGCGCTGAGACTGTATAAATAGTTAAAACCCTCCACATTTGAAATCAAACACATTTAAAGTTCAAACACAATTATTTGAGTTTCATATTTAAATCTTCCAATGCGTTTACATGTATATTTACTTTATGTTCGGTATTCATAGAGTGTACTCCAAAGACTACTTCTGTGCTGTGGTTTTGCTTGCGTTTCATTTACGGTAATGAATCCACTGTCTCAATTTTTAAACTATAACTATATTTTCGATAAAATTGATGGTAATTCCATCATCATATTTGATTTACCGATTTGAATTTTGCAAACTGATAATACAATGTTCTTACAATATTATCTAAACATATGAGATACCAGGCTCGCGCTGTTCGATGGAGGGAGGCTCTGAGAGTCTTTGGAGACGTTTAGCGACTGCGCGTATTGTCAAAGTCCCGCGGGGCTGCGGGACACTGCTGTTCGTATGGTGGCAAAGATTGAGTTTACACAAGTTATACTTAAGGTAGTTTGTGGCGCGGGGCTAAATTTTATAAATTATAAATTACCTTCACAAGAGGAACTAACTTAACCTTTGCTTTGCTAGTACTTGGATACTATAAATCCGTTTAAACTGAAGCTTTCTTGAGACCATTAAAAATACTACAAAGTTTTTATTTCCAAAGAAAGTTCAGGCAATCGCCTAATGAAATTCCTTGTCTAAAAATTTCAAATGATATATTGACTTTTCCTCTATTTTTTCCCAAATATCTAAACCAATACTAAGTGTAGCACAGTTCAACACAATTTACCCTCAAAAACTCGCACAAGCTCGCACTCGCGGTTCGGATACATCGTCCATTTATCGGAAATACGAATATGTGTTGCACTGCTGAGAGAATATAAACCCTATTTCTTAGTATTAACGTTGCAATTTGTTCGTTATCGATTACGAGTTTAATCCGGACAATCAACGCTATACAGTAGGGCTGCTATGTTGATAAGATATACTAGTATTCCATTCTATTACTGTTATACTATATCATTATTCTCGTTTCAGCGGGCTTTAGTTATGCGTTAAGTTAATACTTTTTTGTTAAAAGGTTTCATGAATTAAAATACGGACTACTAATTATATGGTTTGAGTGCTCTTCTATTAAACTTGCAAAATTAGCCTCACCTTACTCAACAGAGGTAATAATTATTGCCGTTTCCCAGATTTAATAATAAATAATGCAAAATCTCAATATTTTAAAAATAGTTTTACTTAGCTATGGAGTAATTCATATTGATAATGCAATTGTTTATTGATTTCTAGGCACTAAAAACTTCAAACGAAGCTGACGACATAAAATTAGCTTTTAATGCACACTGATAATAACTGATTGCTGACTGTAAAATCTAGTTGTTTTGAATATATTTTTTGAAAACTAAACAGTAGTAACCCTAGCAGTCCCCCTTCTAGCTGCGAGAAATAAATGAGATAGAGACGACACAAAAGAGGGATATTTTGCCAATTGTGGCGATAGTAGATAGTAGCTCGCCCCTTTCAACCACAGCCTCGATGATGTTTATCTGACGCTCATAAATGGCAGGAAACAATTCATTCAGTCTGTTTTGATTGTCGAGCTCAACTCACTTTCGTGAAAGGAATCTCGTTAAGAAGGCTTTCCATTTTGGTGCGCTTTTGTTCCTACTATGCACTTACTACAAGTATACGTGACACTTAAAAAATCCTATAGTACCGTAGTTACCGAAGTAATTGCTTTTAATGAAAAAATCAATACTCGTTATTAAATTAATTTTAATAACTTTCATTCTTATTTTTTTTCAATCATCTTCTTGATTAATTCATACTCTTAGGAAATATTCTATGAAATTGTAGTAATTGTGTCATCTGTTTAGATTGTATATTATTTAATGTTTTGGATTTAGAATTTGAGAAGATAAACTTATAAAGTGACTTTACTGTCGTTATAAATCGTATCGAAAGTCTTTGGACCGTTTAGAAGTAAACAGAAAAACAGACTGGAAATTTATCTCAAGAATTAAAACTCTAGAACTCTAAATAGGGGGACGCAAAATCAGGATTTCCTCGCTTTCACAGTACGAATTACTCACGGATCATTAAAATTATTAATTCTAAAGATAACACCGCAAAGTTACGTCATAAATTTTTAAAATGGACTTTAATTTCTTATATATAAAGAACACAATAGCTTACAAGTGGAAGCTGGAAATTTTCTCTAAATAAACTTTATGTAACTTGAAAATAGATGGCGAGGAAGCGTAACAAAGTCGTAATGTTCTTGCATTTAAAAAACGACTTTATTTTCTCGATTATAAAGATTGAATTTAACATGATGTTTTTAAAATACGATAACAGAACAATAGTAGAGCAATTAGAAAATATTTATCCTAATGTTAGAGACATGTTTTTGTTTGCATTTTATTATCGTTGAGAATAGGGAGGTGGGATGCCCACTCATCCTAGTCACACGGTCACCTAGTCACCTGGTGGCCTGGTTACGTAGTCATTCAGTTATTGCTATTTGTCAACCTCCGACAAAAAAGGTAACTGTTTAAGTTTTATATTTCCTAAATATATGCGCTGATTTTGATGATTTTTTTATATTGAAAACCGACATAATAGAAATAATTTTTGGTATATTTTTGTGTTATGGGTTACTCTAGTTTTATACTTGTTTTGATGTATTCATCCAATAAGATACCAGAAGATGCTTCGATCTCATTAATAGAAAGTGAGTAAAGTATAATTTCAATTAAATATCTATGTAAAGCTTTAAAGTTCACTTCAAAACAAGCTTTGAGAAATATCATACGTTACTCTACATATGAGAGGCTATAACAGTACAAGTGCTTTGTCTGCCTTGTGACTCGAGAGGCGATGTGCGCCGTAAACTGTAGTCTAACATCTTTGTACCTACACTGCATCAAGAGCTTTGAAGTTATAAAATTTTTGCTTCATTGCTAAGCGTAAGTTTTCATAAAAGCATCTAAATTATATAAAATTATTAACTCAATAAATAACTTTGACTGTGTGTTACTTATTTGATGTCGACGTTTGGGACGTATATCGCACTTTACGCTTGATTGATGTAATACATTAAAGATAATATTATATTTTTATGTTTAACTAGCTTTTGCCAGCGGCTTCGCTCATGTTCATGTCGACTTTGTCAACTTCATCTACTTATCTATAATTATTGGACCTTTAGTAAGGATCTCTATTTTTTTTGAAAATATAATATAGCCTATAGCTTTCCTCGACAAATCTAACACTGAAATAATTTTTCAAATGGGACCAGGGGTTCCTGAGATTGGCGCGTTCAAACAAACAAACAAACTCTCCAGCTTTATCATATTTGTATACAAACGCAGATGGCAATAGTTAAAAGAGAAGATCATGGTTTAGACTACATATTATGTTTACATATAACTATGTCAGACCACGTCTGAAGTACAGACTTTGATTAACGGGTATATGAGTCGCTTTGTAATAAACAAGATTTGTATTAAAAATTCAGTTGCTTATTTATGCGCTGCGACTCTATCTTGTATGCTCATAGCGTAGCCATAAAGATGCCTTAAAAAATAAAAAACATCTCAAAAGATTTCAGTACGTAATAAAATTGTCTTTCATTCCATGAGCTCTCCTATCCGTCATCACGTAATATCTCAAAATTTAAAACCGCGACCAAATTCATTTGAAAGCCGGTCCTCAAGTCAAACAATATGCAATCTCGAGTCTTGTCAACGTAAATTGGACTCTTTGTACTTATAATAGACTTCTCATTTCCTTAACCTTTTATAATTTACATTTCGCGTGGATGAGAAAAGAAAATGGGCTATTAGCAGTTTGGAGTTTGAGCAGTTTTAGCTTCTGGGGACGGTTACGCCTTTATAATGTTTTAATGAAGACATTTCCTCGCGACTCTCGTTGAAAACTTGTCGGATTAACTCGCCACTCTCGTGAATATCAAAACGTGAGACTTGTGATTATTATGGAAATCAAAAGTTGGCCAGTGCAAGTGCACTTGCGCGTCCCCTCATCTATTTTTTATTTTACCGCATTTTTCTTTTTTAATTAAACAAGTTAGTCTTCCTAAGTGACATGACAAGTCGTCGCTACTTTTTTGTATATTATGTTTTAATATTATACATCCGTTTTCTGGGTCTCCAAACTGTATAATGTAAATTGTATTTGATTATTTTTCATAAAAAGTAATTTATTTTAACATAAATACAAGTAATCGTGCCTTTTACCATTGGGGTAGGTGGAGGTTAAGACTTTCCACTTGTTACAATCTTGACAAACTCCTTTCGCTTCCTGCGCTTCCATTAATGCTTTAATACAAATCGTCGAATGAACTTACATTTTAAAGTTGATTTAAGTATTTTGAATAAACAAAATATCCCAATAACATTTTTGTTTATTCATAGAAAATTATTGTTAAAAATGATTGCAAGGTTTCTATGTCGAGATTTTCTTCCTATAACCATAAAAAGCATCTCTTTTGAAAACAGTGAAAAACATGAGTAATAAGATAATTGTCGTATATAATTTTTTTTCTGGTATATATATACATGTGATAAAATCCCATATAAAAGTTGTTATTTGTCTATATTTGGAAAAATAATTTGTCGTTTTAATACTTAGACAATATACTTTATTTTGCTGTAATACTTGTAATAATTGCTGCTTTATATCCAAAAATATTAATAATAATTTGTACGAGGCCAGGTTTGTAAATAATAAAGGGGGTTTCCATTCCACGTCTATTAAAGTGATCGCTTCGCAGATTATTTGTGAGTACACAAACCGAATCTCATTAAGAACTTGTCTGTGACAAACAAAGAGGAGCAAATATATTATAATTGTATTAATTAATCTTGTTCGACCGCACGGCGTGCGCGTCAGGGTTGCCACACGACAAGCTAATTAAATGTGACACTATGTGTGTCCTACGGTATTACTTGCCAGAAAATTAAGGAATATTATCTATGGAATTTGAGATAAAAGAGGAGCATTTAATATGTAGCAAGCAGAACACGGGCATATATACATGTAAACATTTGTTATACGTGGTATCGTTTTATTTGGTTCATTTACTTTGTTTTGCAATATCTTATAGTTTCTCATATAATATAAGTTAATAGACGTTATTTATTTCCGCCGAGGGATGATTCTGGATGTGTCAAAAGATATGACATTCTAACAAATCACTGTCGCGTCTCGTATGAATATTATCCCTTGTCAAGTGTTCTAGGCTATTTATTAACTTGTACTTGTTGTAACTAACAAACGAACCCAAATAAATCTAAAGAATTGCATTGTATACAAAAATGTAACTTATTTATTTTTCTGTTTTAATTAACGCTTATACAATAGTGATACTTTATTTAAATCCCGGAAAAATAATTATTTGGCAATTATTACTAGCAACTAATCGATTTTAATAAGTGATCACTTATTAACCTTAAATAAATAGTAACTGTAACGGACGTAAAAATGTAGCTGTTCCATATCTAACTAGACAAAATTATTTGAAGTTATTAGAGTTTAATGCAACCCTAACCCAAGAAGTATATAATTTGTTAATTAATCTATACTAATATTATAAAGCTGAAGACTTTATTTGTTTGAACGCGCTAATCTCAGGGACCGCCGGTCCGACATGAAAAATTATTTCAGTGTTGGATAGTACATTTATCGAGAAAGGCTATAGGCTAAATAATATAGGGATCACAAGGTGTTAAAATCGAAACGAACGCGAGTGATGCCACTGGCAAAAGCTAGTATGAAATAAAAAATGTATCGATTTTGTTAGTCTGTACTCTCACATTTTAATATTAAAAATTTAATTATATTGTGGTATGTCTTACTGTGCGACATACCTTCTATATAATCTATCAATTCTTATGATTTGCAGTTATATATATATTATATAGACTAACGAAGTTAATATTGTTATAGAAAAAGTTTTCAAATATGATCAATTCTTGTGTAGAGATCTGATGACTGAAATTCATAGAAATTTGATATACATAAAATGTCACAATTCATAAAAAGGTTTAACTACAGGTCTTAAGTTGTATATTACCATGAAACTAACGCTTATCATTACTTGACTTCGCCTTCTCGCTAAAACCAAAACAAGTGATACATAAGTTGGCGTAAGTTCGCATTCAAACTTTATTTTCGCTGAGAGCCTTCAACTATTTCCTCTCTTTTAAATTTTATCGTTCTCTTCTTACAAACTTTACATATGTTTGGTCTTCCAGCTCTGTAATTCGTTTAACATGAGTTCTAATAATGTGATCGTACATTCCCGAAAACTTTCGATTAGGTTTGAGTGCGATTTGTAATAATTAACTAACGGTCCACCGTTGTTTTACTCGCAATAATCTCTGTTTCAAAGCCGTGTATCTGAACTTTTAAGTAGTCGGTAATTTTGTTATTTTCGACTTATTAGCTGTTTTTTTATAATGTGTCTAATTTTTATATATTTAAATTCATCGCTGTTTTGCAACAAACAAATAAAAAGTAATTTTCCAAATCTCCTATATATTCTTGAGTGTTAGCGAGAGTTACAAACAGAAATTGATTTTTAGGTAGGTGGATAAACATTTCAATCTCCCAAAGTTGATATAAAGTTTTAATTACAAGTGACGCTAAAGGGTATCAAATATATTTGCGAAAACAATCGCTGTACATCATAACGGCATCACGGGCTTTATCTACAATCGACACGAGTGAAGACGCTCGCAAGCGCTAGTCAATATCACGTTGCCAACTTGTCGGTCGAGACAGTAACAGATGTCTTAATTAAAACTATCAACGAAAAGATAAAACCCAACAAACGAGTTTCGTCGCGTTACGGTCGCCATTATTATAAACCTACTGAATTGCATTGGTCGTCGTGCTAGGGTCGATACACAGTAGTGCTTACGGTCTCAGACCCTTGTTTATTACTTGTTTACTTTCTGCCTTCTTATTTCACAACTTTGATTTAATGTTTGTAATGGACTTTTGTTTATAAGAGTTCCATTCCCAGCTTATAAACAAAATCGTTAAAACTAAAAATATTAATGGTTGTATGTTTATATCTAACTAGTTTCTGCCAGCGGCTTCGCTCGCGTTCATTTCGATTTTTATGCCTTGGGTTAGATTATTGGACTTTTAGTAAGGATCCCTATTTAAAAAAAATATATATAATATAGCCTTCCTCGATAAATGTACTATCCAACACTGAAAGAATTTTATCAAATGAAACCAGCGGTTCTTGAGATTAGCACATTCAAACAAACAAACTCGTTAGCTTAATAATATTGATATATATGTGCTTTTAAAGTATTAATGTGGTTTTTACGAAAATTTAGTACGAAAAATATTCTATAATAAAAATATACGTGTTGCAGACACTAGCTAGTATTTTATAAAGTTCACGAACATACTCAAGACAAAAAGATATAAAATGCATGAAAATAAATATGTTAGTTTCTTAGCTTCATGTAAAACTAATAATAACTGTTATGAGAATAAGATAATTTTAACGTAAATATATTTAGCTCTTAAAATACATCGCCTTCAAGAAACGACTTTTATGTTTATACTTTGACATGTAAATTTATTTATTACACAGACACACACACACACACTCTATATAGTTGGCAGCCCTATACGCGGGAGCTCTACTGAAGTCGGTAGTATTGCGCTTCGTTTGACCCTTGTAAATGCAATTTGGCTTGAAAGGGAGCAAATTGATCAGATTAATGGCGAATCTTTATAGCGGCGTTGAGCGCGCTGTTCAGCGCTCGTAGCTCCGCTTGCCCGCCAATGACAGGTACAATACGCACTACTACGTACACATTTTATGAAGTACATTTATTACATATCATTAATATATCTTAACTTGTCCATATTAATATTAAATAGGTCACCGGCTCATTGTTGTGATTTGGTTGTCTTTGTTTAAAAAACGATCAAGCAGCGTATTTTTAAGAAAATTATTAAATTAAAAGAAAAGTATTAACAAAATACTCAGCTACACTGACATTATTATTCACTTACTATTATGTTCTGCATAAGGCTACGTCAAGTTATACTACTTCAAATCTACGTAGCAAAGTGCTACGAACGCTTCATATCTCAGTTCTTTTAGTTTTTGGGAGACTTTGTCTCCCATATTGCCCTTTTTTTTAAAGCATCACGCGTAACCTCTGTCCTTCTCTAGGGTCAAATCAGTGATTATATCAAAATTTATCTCTATTGGTTTATACGTATGAAGGGGACTTAGGTCTTTCTTTTTTTAGTTTTTATTAGAGTTATAAGAAAACTTAGTTAACCGGATTTTGTTGTAAAGAAAGGTTATATTATGATTTCTGTTCTAACGTCGCAGCAAAAAGCATCTAATGTGAAATTATATCGTTAGTTGGTACAGTCCAAAGTTTTCGCTACGCTGAGCCGAATTTAATCCAATTTGCTGGATCGATGGTAAGTAGATTGGGAGCGTAACGCTTACTTCGCTTGTCTTCGACGTAGGGGGCGCACAGGGAGGAAAGGTGGCGCGTGCGGCCTCCACGCAGCCACCCCGCCTCTGAATGTTATTAGGCACATTGTGCTTATATCCGCATGTAACTAAACTACAAAATAAAATCATTTGATGAGCTTATCGCTTTCAAAAATATTAGAAAACATAGAAATTTTATTTTGCAGCACTTAAAGACGACTTACTTATCTCCATGGGATGCCTTAACAAAGTTAGGGTTTTATCTTAGTCTACCTAATTTAGACGATTTGATTTGATTATTGTTGAGTTAATTTTGGTGAAATATGGCCCAAGGACTTAATTCTTCTCTAAATGAATTTATAAATTAACCAAATTTAATATTTAGTTTAGTAATTTAATATTTAGTCGAACAATTTTTCTTCAGAAATGGCCTTGAGAGGATTGTAAGTCGGTTGCTATGAAATAAATTTATTTATTTTTGTAATCAAAGCTTTTATTGCTGCTCTATACAGAATAAATGAGAACTTAAATTAAATCCATCTATTTATTATGTTATACATTCTTTATGTAACAAATACATATCTATAATTTCAATCACTGTGGCTACATCGATGCACTTTAATAAGCCGCGATAAAATTCAGTACAAAAGCTTCAATTTTCCACAATATAACTGTTAAACGCAGTCGTATTGTCTCGCGGACAATGGCGCTCGTTCCATGTCGTTTTAATATTAAATGATTTTATTTTATTATATTCGATGTCATCCTTCAATAATTAACTTTTATTGACTATTAATCAACATTTAGAGTGATTCATTGTTACGCTGTAACTTACGTTACTTTCAATTGAGTCTACTACGTGCAGTATATTTCAGTTTAGAGCCACAAACCAGCATTTTAAAAAGGGCAGTATGCATTACAATTTTTTTTTTATAATCAAAGATATAGATAAATTTATCTAGTAAATACATGGGTCTTCGTTCATTAAGCCTATATATTCATTAAATGTTAATAAAAAATATATTTCAGTCGTAAAATTTATTTATTTTATCAGGTTATTTAATGGAAAAATAGTGCCCCCAAATAGTATAAGCTCACTAGAAAAGCTCTGAACAATAAAAACCGCAAAACACGCAACTTTTCCAACAGTGTTCAGTTTCCAGCGAACACAACCGCGTCCAAGAACTTTCTCAAATGTAATTATCGTTTGGACGCGATGCCATATTATTGTTCTAACTTTACGTCTAATTATTATCTCTTTTATACAATTGTGAATTAGATAACTGTTGACCCAAGGACGAACATATCACAACTAGTGTTATATTTTGTGGTTAGTATTACGAACAGAGAATTTTAAAAACACTGGAAACAATGTTACATTCATACAATGAATTTTTTTAATAAAATAAAATAGTTTAAATCTCAAACGAATCTAAAATATAATTCACATCTTACATATGTCAGTTTAAAAAAATTCTGAAACAATATTTTGGGTTGGCAACAAAACTATGATAGCGATTAACTAGAATTATATAAGATTTAAATTTAAGAATTGTATTCTTATCCTGAACTTGCAAAGTTTAATCCAATATAGAAATTTCTCTGGTATTTCCCGAAAATCAATATCACATCGATCATCGGGTTTTCCCCGCGGAGAAACAACTGCAGTCTCGAGGGGCTAATGTGAACTCTTTCCTTATCTTTATGAATTGTTCGCGGTAAACCTTGCTTAATGGCACCAAAATGAATAGTCATATCCGTGTAGTGGGGATAAGATAACACCTTTTGTTCATCTAATTTGTTGTGTAAAAATAACCCTTCTTTTTACAAATTTTTGTGTTAATAATTATTTTTAATCGAGCCTGCGTTGGCTTATTATGTAAGAAAGATTTTGATATAAGTAGACGTATTTATTTGAGCATTTCAAACAGATGAGATAGGCCATAGGAGGATGCGAAAGTTACCAGGGTGCTGGCAAGAGGTAGAAAATAGTTTCAAAATTATTAGATTGTAACCTGATTCTCTATATATGTATATAAATTATTGTTTATATAAATTTATTTGTCCATTTATGAGGTCACCATGCATGCACACGTACACAATTCTATTTATTTATTATAAATTCCCTAGATCGATTTAACGTCAGTAGTGACATGAAATTCAGTCGCAATGTATTTTTTCGCGCCTAATGCCGTTTGTCGGTACGGTGAGTTATCTTGCGAGAAGATGTCTTCTGTAACATTAATTCTACTTTAATAAATATAAAGCAGTCCAAACAAGACATCATTATAAAGCAACTCGTCGTCTAGAGACCCCTAATTGGGAAAGGGTCGCATTTAAATATTATTGAGGAGCGATTTCATTTTGTGTTTATTAACTGTTGAGAGTCCCGCAGCACATTGTGGCACACTTCGCTATATTTTGACACATCTTGCTACAACGCGACACCCTATGTTTAGTGTGATATTTCGTTTTACGTTTCCAGGTTACGTAGGCAGGTTACTCATGTAAGCTACATATACATGATACAATTTATACTTTATAAAGGTATTGATAATTAAATAAAATATGTAAAGGACAGAACTTAGGATTTAATAAGACAAGCTAAAGATATAATGAAACTAGCACTAATCGTTTTACAAAAATTACTATTCCATCCTGTTTCTATAAAACTTATATCGTGTCTATCCACAGATAAGTAAGATGCTTTTGTAAACTCAAGATGTTTATAAGTATAATGCATTTTAGCATCGATTCAAAAATATTCGAATTGCTTGGAATTTCGATATTTGTCGTCCAATTTTCAATTTTCTTATGATGCCTTCACTAAAGCTAAGTGAGGTTATAAACAGGCAACACTCTTGTGTCATTCAAGGATCCGATTTGGATCAATACGTGGGGCTTTACGTTCGGGTTGCCTCGACACGACACGACATGACACGTAACGACATCATAAGACATGATATTTACACATCAACAAACATTAGAAGCTAATCTATATTTTAATGTGGGAAACAGAAACTTTGGTTCCTCCTTTAAAAAACATTACACACACAAAGTGATATTATCAAATAATGTGAATTTTTTAAATAAATATACCAAATCATTACATTTTTATAAAAGAATTAAATTAAATCAATGAATACCGGTCGACTGTCAACTGTTGGGCGAACATTTCTAATTAAAAATTATAAGAAAACTTACAAACAAAAAGTTGAGTAAAGGCTGATCACTTATCTGTGCTGAAAAGCGATCAGCGAAGCGGAAATGGAGGGATTAGAGATTTCCTTCGGGAGGTAATAATTTACCAAGATATATTCCAGTGTAAGCTGCTGACTCATATCTAGATTCAATGTTACTTGGAGGACTGATTTTATTTACATTCATAGTTGTTTCAAGTTTTGAGTTATGCGTCTGACTGGTGGAATACAATAGGATGTAATTTAATAAACACTAAAAAATTATTGTTTGCAGCTCGTACTTTCGTCATCAGATCAGATCTAAAACGATCAAATATTAATCATGAAAATTACATGTATTTGAAATTTGTTTGAGAAGTTCATTAACACCAACTTTCAAGAATAGGTTAAATTGTTGGTTTTATAAAAAATATTAGCAATCCAGGAGGTAAACCCACGAAATGCCAGGACAGATCTTCATAAGTTTTTTATATCACCTTGAATAAGACTGCTTTCAAGGAAAAGTCCTCACCAATATCGGACCTATCGTTTAGGAGTTGCGATACCACACACAAATTGACATGTGAAACTGGTAATTCATCTCTTTTTGTATCAGTGGCTAAAAATCTGTTAAAAATTAGTTCAATCTAGTTACAACTTTAAACCTTATCTAACAAGCGCGTGTCCTGTTTTAAGTTATATTTTATTTCGTCACAGTATTGTATATTAAAGAAATCCTAAAAGTTTAAATAGAATTGATCAATATTTTCCAATATCGGTTACGAAATAAAAATAATAATCTCCTTCAACAGAAAGTTAATTTTATTCACAAAGAAAAAAATTAATAAAGCAGTTTTGTTGAAGATATTGAAAGAAATCTTTTCTTTCTCGGAATGAAATATGAATATTAATAAATTCCGATTCTCTTTAGACATTGGACAAGATAATAATAGTTTGTACACGGACGATATCCTATCCATATTATAATATAAATTTAAATTTAAACGTGTATTTGTGGGGTTTCATTATATTATTTCAGATGTTGTATGGGAAATGAATTGGTTATTTTTTTAATAATTTCAACAATCATTATTTATAATTGTTTGTTATAAATAATTATTATCCTCATTTATAGAAATAGATTTGGTTTGTTAAAAATCGCTGACGCTCGACACTCAGCGGAGGCAAGTTTAGCGTCGGTAGCTTGAGTCCGGTAAATACGACTCGTTAATTAAGTTCGAGGGAAACGTGCGCGTAATACCGAGCCGATATCTACCCACAGGGACGAGGGGGAAAATGGTCAACACACTACTCGATGTTAGCTTTTGATTACGCTGTAATGCTTACTATCTATTTGTATCTCAGAGATTTTCGTACATAAGTAGTCAACAATATCGCTTCCATATGAAATAGTAATTTCGATCGAAAACAGCTTGATGTCATATACCATGACATTAAATAAATTTGAATATCGAATACGAAAGCATCATAATGTACCGAAAATTGTACATCTTTTTCACATTAAATAGACTAGCTCAAAGAGATCAGAACACTAATCAACTACTTTCCGGTAAAGTAAAAGTGATCAATATAAGAAATACAGATTAATATTTTGGTTCCACATTGGTGTTAACCATAAGAAAGATATTAAACATAGTCCTAAAATGTGACGTATACAAGGAGATGTTTACGTCTCAACTAAATCCTATTCAAGTTAGATAGCCAGTTGATCTCGGAATAGATCACGAAATAAATAAGCCATTAAAATTCGTACCACGCGCACGGCTGGGATTTGCCGGGGTCTGCTGATCTCGTAGGGAGCGAATGGGGCCGTGATTACGTGGCCTCACTAGTTCAACGCGTTCTCTATGAGTAGAAGAGAGCACGCTGCATTTTCCACTAGTAATTACATTTTGTACGTTTAAAATAAATTTTATGTACATAAATGTCGAACCGAGTGATTTGCTTGTACGGCCTCGAAAAAATGCCTTATCGTATTTAGGAAACTACTATATTTGTTACTCGAACTCACTCCATGATATATACATATTTACCTTAGCCACAAGATACTATTAATTACTGAAAGTCAAGCTTGCTATTTAATTCTATTTCAATAATGAAAATTTTAAAATAAATCTATTTATGAACGGTATTTCGTTACACAGAGATATTATTGAAATGTGTTCTCTCATTGGTATTCTACAAAAATGAGTACCATGAAATACCTACTAAATTGGTCAGTATATAATTATTCTTCCACAGGCTTCCTCCCCGCCGTGATCACAGACCAGAGTAGCTCCGAGCCTTCCCCCGCGCCCCTTGACGCAGAAATCTTCCGCGATGCCCCCCTATATCCGCCTTTACGCGAACCTAATGCGGATTCACATAACCAAGACACCACTGAATTGAATCAAAAGATATACCTTATAGATACAAATAATTATAACACACAATCAAGTCACGAGCCTGATATAGAAATAAGAAACATTGACCTCGAAGAAAGACTAGATAATCAAATAGAACCTCAAACTGTATTTGAAATGTTCGACGATAAGGATTTCTTTAACCCAGATAACTTATATGATAGTCAAAATCCATTTAAGTCGGATATATTAGATGAGCGCAAAGGCGGCTTTATCGTGGCTCCCGGGGCAAACGCAGATGAAATTAATAGTTTGCTAGAAGATGTTAGTATAGATAGAGAAAGTAACGTACTGGGTGAAGACAAAGACACGAATGATGACACTAGAGCTAAGCGTAGCAGTGGATGGGAGAAAACAACAAAGGTAAAGTAAAAATTATCTCTTAACACGGGATAACGCTAACCGCTTTACATCAATACTTACGTGTACGTTAAATTATCTATATCTGTCCCGATTTTTAAAGGAAAAACGAAAATAAGTTTAATACTCAAATTAGCTTGACAGATTAAAATTTTATTTCGCTCGATTTTACTGTCTTGGCTCTGTTTAAAATTAAATTATGTCAGTCACGGCGAGTTAAGACTGGCGACACGATCCTGAATATTCGAGGAGCCGTTCGTGACGCGATCGGTGACGCGGGTGCAGCGCCTGGCCCACGAGCCTCCTCCAGAGTAGATGCGTTTGTGATCAGGCCCTCGCCAGTCATGAGGGATGAACCTAGAGACCAGGCTAGGGAAGCAGAGGTACGGAGAGAGAGAATAAAGGCGCCTCAGGTACGTTTGATACTAACAATCTTTTTTCGTATTTACATATTACTTATTATATTGATACTTCCAGCCTTTCTAAACGTTATTACAACTAAACATAATTTAAACTTGGACGTTGGAATTATATTACCTTTGCTAAGGTACAGTGAAATAACGAAAATTTAAAAATTCGCTGTTATATAATATGAATAAATTGTATTTACTCCAACAATTTTAAAATTTGGTTGTATAAATAATTATAATAAATAAAGCATAAGCTTTATTGATTAAATAAATGATTTAATTTATTGTCGTTTTGACTTAATGTAAACCTAATAGTCAATCATAATTAGAAAATTACCCATTAAAATAATGCCATCTTTAAGCTGAACTTTTAATGTCGATAGCTTTCCACAAATTATTGTATTCTATTGCTCCAAAGTTGAGCCTCAGCTTAAAGGATTCAAAGGTTCGCATCAAATAAGCCAGTCTCGACTCGAGTAGAACTCAATTAATTTTGAGAGCCCCTTATTAACTGCAGCCTTCGTTTAAATTGAGAGAAAATTGTAACTTCCTCATTTTTTATATCCTCCAATTTTCTCGGTAAACATCTTTTGTGAATTTTAAATTTGAGTTAAATCGCGTTTTATTGTTGACCATTGCATTGTGTCTTAAAAAGTGCGTTCTGTTTATTTTTTAAGCTAAATATAAAAATAATCTATTGTTTTGATAACATGTACGTGATCGCATAACACCGAGCATTAACTGTAATCGGATTTAATGACATATTACAATCTCGATTAATAAAAAAAAGTGATCAGATATTTTATAGGTCAAACTTCAGCGTAGTCCACGTTATCAGTTACCAGGAATGAAAACTTTGAAATGACTATGTATTTAAAAACAAGTAACTGGTAAAGCAGGTGCTTTTGTTCCAGCCTGAGAAACAGGAGAAGGAATTGTTGGTGGAAGCGCACGCGCATGCGCGACTCGTCTGTGATCTTGTCAATGCGACCAACATCAAGTGGTATAAGGACAACGAGGTATATAACACAAGATTGTGTTGTAGTTAATCCGAAATATATTTTTTAAATTGTTTTTTTATTTTAAGTTTTTTCTGTTTGCGATCAGATCGTAGGAGTCAAACTGTTTAATAAAATAAACTAAATCTACATATACCTTTATAGTCGTTAGATATGTATTTACATATGAAATGATTTGGATTAAGGATAACGATCAGAATAAGATTAAATAGTCAGAAGGGAGTTAAACGAACATATTGGGAGCATATTACGTGTGCAGCAAGTGGTGCTGGCGGCGGCGGGCGCTAGTAGTGAAGGTGCGCATCGGGTCGGGGATGCACTGGAGATTCCGCGCGCAGGTCGAGATCACGCCGCGCGTTGGCGCTGTGCGGGTCGCGACCGTGCAGGCCGCCCCATCACTGCACCGCCAACTAGGCTGTTAATATACGGTGAGAATGAGACGCATCCTCCGCTAATGGGTCTTGTTAATCAATACGTGCTTAGAATATTATATTATGAAATTTATAGGTGTACTACCCTTACTAAATATATGTATAAATTAACAGTCACGACATAAGTCTTCTCCGATCAGGATAGCTGAATCCAAAAAAAATCTTTATCAAATTTGATTACCTGTTAAGGTTAGTGGGTACAAACTCTTCGATGTTCTTTTTTTTTCCTAATGTCTATAACGATTTTTAGAATACAAATAATAATTTATTATAAATTGCTAACAAGTTTTACCTGATAAATTCTGAAAAAGCTGTTGATAATGGAAAATGTATACAGAACCAGTGCGATCTGTGTACTTGGCGGTAGACGGGCGGCGCCTAGATGCCGGCAACACCTGGGTGCCTGTGCGCGATAAGACTGTGCTCGAAGTGAGATGCGTCGCCGAGGGTAAGCTCGCTTGTAATTTATCCAGGGCACCACAACTCACAGTTGCTATATTTAGCAAAAGTTCTAGAATGAAAAACATCCATGAAATAAACGTAAAAATACATCTTAAATTCCATTAGGTAACTTTGAACACTATCAAGAAATAAGGTGATATAATATATGTTAGCTCCGGGGACACACGTCAAGTCAATAAAATCAATGTTAATATTCGGTGTAACGATACAGGTGGAGTTCCTCCTCCGGAGCTGTCTTGGCGTTTACTCGCTTTAGAGCCAGCCCTGGACCACCGGCCTTATTTGCGGATACATCCAACAAATTATTCCATGGGTTAGTTATATTACAAATTCGTCATAAATTACTTCCTTAGTAGCTATCAGATAAACGTAAACTTTGATGCTTCAATTTTATGATATATCCGGTACGAAATTTTTGTATATTTTATAGTAACTTTTGCAAACAAGGTAATAATAATCTTTATTTTTTATTATTTGATAATGTACAAGTGAGAATGCCTTACACTGCACCAAGGGTCTGATTTCTGGGAGATAAAACGTGATGTAATATATTTAATGAACCAACGATCATGGATGGAAAAAATCAAGAAATGCAAATCATGTTTAGTTTCTTTCGTATAGTCGTTTCTTTCATGTGTTGATGACTATATTAAAAAAAAAATCTTGTATGATATGTGCGGCTAGAGGGCGTTTATTGGTCGCGCGTAGTTGTAACAGCGGCGCGTGAACTACACAACGCGACAGTGCAGTGCGAGGCAAGACAGCGCCGTCCGCCAGGAGACGCTACTCCCCAGCACCATCTCATGACCGCCAAGCTGGAAATACACGTTACCTGTGAGTAAACAATATTTTCTGTAACTAAAGATCTTATTATTTGTGTTTTTTGATTTGCTATATTTAAATCAGATTTATTCTGTGAAATTTCTATTTTGTTTCCTTTGTTATTTTGATTTCTGTGCTCAAAGGATACAATTTATTTACATAGTATCTAGTTCTGTGTAATACAGTTTTTAAAGAGTTTTGTTGAAATATTATGTAGACCCGCCGTCGTTCGTGATATCCCGATGGCCTGGCTTCGGTGTGTCACTATGGGCGGGCAGCCCGGCTGCCCTACGATGTGATGTAGACTCCAATCCACCCGCTCGTCCCACCTGGACCCGTGACAGTGATGTGCCGCTGTCGCAGAGGTGAGCTACAACACCATACAACACCAAACTACTCACAAGGTAAAGAACATTAAATGCGCAGCTTTATAAAAAACCTAGTCCAGTGTGCTGAATGATATGTATTCATAGACTAAGTCTATTTTATTGGGACTACGCCGATTGAAATCAACACATGTTTCCCATCCCATCAAAATTAAAATCGCATAGAACAGGTACCAGGGTAACATAGCTAGTTGAAAGTTCGTTACCATTCAGAACCAAATTCATTCTGAACATTCAGTAGAGTCGCAAATGTAGCTGGTGTGTACCAAGCTAACATAGAGAGCGAGGAGCATGTTCAGTGTTGTATGTCAACAGTGCTGGCGCACCGACGGAGGGCGCGGATGGCTCAGCGACGTTACGCTGGGCGCGGCTCCGCGCGTCGCATGCGGGCTGGTATCAATGCCGCGCGACTTGGTTGAACACCGAATACTCCTCCATCGGTTACTACCTCAACGTTCTCTGTGAGTATCGCTAGCAGGCGCATTTTTAGATAGCGCACGCGAATTATGCAATTTTAAAGACACAGTTTTACCTTATTTTATATTATTTATAATATACATTTATCCCCTCCCTATAAATCCCTCTCTCACTTGATATAAAAAGAAACGTATTGTACGTAACTGCTTATATGTAGCGCATACGTACAGACGAGTCTAGTGATAGTGATTCTATAAACGTGTTACTCTAGCATGTAGTACGTACTAAATATGTTAAGGAATATTGAAATTCCGTTCGGATCACGTTCCTAGCCTGCTTCGATAAATTTCTGAATGAAATATAGATTGACAGCGCTATGTTGAATTATAAAATCATGTGACTAAAGTATCAATAACCAAGTCACTTGTTTGACCATACTAATATTATAAATATGAAATATGAGAAGATACTGTCTGTCTGTATTCCCCTTTCTAGATTTCCGGTTTTTATCGAAAATAAATCTACTAGTTATATTATGAGGCATGGTTTGATAAGTAAATACATAGAGGAATATAAGTAGATTACGAGTTAAGTAAAAAAAAAAGACACTCGAAACATTTTTTTCGACATCGGTTAGTTTGAATAAACGCACAAAGGGATCATAACTTCATAATAGTTTAATACATAAATAAATCTCCTTACACCTAGCTCCCGACGAATCAGTACAGTCGTCTACGGAATCAAACGAAGAGCCGATTCACCAGAAGGTCGAAGTACCCTTGGGAGGGAACGTTCAGCTACACTGCCCTAAAGGTAAGTAGTATTCAACCTTAGCACTGCAGACGTAGAGTGTATTTTTCTATGCTCATGGTCATCTATGGTATAAATGGTTATAGAGTGTTCAAATTGAAGGCCTCGTGAAGTATTGACACAGTCATTAATAATGTTATCTCGTTATAGATTTCTTCAATATGATAATTGACGTATTTTGTTTTGACGAGGCATTTTGAAACTGTTAATGACCGCAAGGACTGATAATACGGGAGGTCATTAACGTAGAGAAAATAATTATTTTAGATCGACTAGTTTTTAGCGTTTTTTTAAAGGATAATTGTTAAACCCGCTTTTTTAAATCGCTATAACTCTTTCTTTCTAAACTTTCTTTTCTTTGTAAAAAAACAAACATTTTAAGTGAAGTTTATTAGAATATAATAGTGATAACAGCACCCAAGTCGCTTAAGTCGTTTCTGAGATTAGTTTACACATACGTGCAGATAAACGAATAAACTGCCAAAAAGACAGTCTTGGCTTCGGTTACGTTAATAAGATCCCCCAATAATAATTTATCTCATATATCTTCCATGTACAGACAACGATGTATAATATTTTAATTACGTGTATAGATTTACCAAATAAAATGTTGAGCGGTACGCAGTAACGAACGCAGCGTCTACCTGTTCGCAGATCAGCCCTCTCCTGGCCGGGAGATTGAGGCCAAAGGCATATCCAAAAGCTAGCCGACCTAAACTGCTTTCTCAAAAACGTCGCGCCCTCCCGTAATATGTCAACTGAAAGTAATTCTTGTTGAATATTTATTTATTATGAAGTTGTCTTTTATAATGGTCATATTGTGATATTAAGTACCCGGACCATGATAAATCATGGAATTTTAGCAATGCGTGGAATGGAATGTGAACAGCTTGAGACATAATACATTTATAATGGAAGGAGGAGTCGGCATAGCCAAAAGTAGTATTGAAAGCACCATAATGTATTAGAATGTGTATTCGCGCAGGCAGCGTTGGTTGCTGGTGGCGGCGAGTCGTTGGCAATGCCACTGACGGCAGCTGGGCACCAGCTGGGTCTCACCACGCGCACGGAGTTCTTGGTGAGTTGGACGTACGCATACTTTGCACAACGGGTTTTTTTAAGCCACGCTTGCCACTCTGTTTGTCCTCGTCAGATCGTGAAAGGTTGACGGTTCTGTTGGTCAAAGACACCTTGCGTAGTATCGATGGATCAGTCGATTATTTTGGCTCATGTGTTTATATCTTCTTGAAGCGTCTTCGTATCTTGTAATTTTTGAATTTCAAGAGAGACTGTCGAAATTTTAACATTTTCTTCGTAAATTAAGTGTCTATAGAAAATTATTTGTTTATAAAATTTAAAGAAATTTCACATAGAGTAAGTGTTAACAAGTTAGTTTTACGTTTATCGTTTACGTGTTTGTGTCGAACAGGTATATCGGAAGCCATGTGGGAAGAAGGCGGAGAATACCGGTGCTTGGGCGCTCGGGCCAGTGAGAGGACTCGCTTGCGAGAGCTTAAGAGAGTGACATTATCTGTTACCGGTCAGTCGATTAGAACGTTGCTGCTAGATTATTTCACACCATGTTGACGTGTCCATCTTGCAAAGCCCCGCAATAAGGAGACAATCAGCTAATATCTGGGCTTCGTAGAGTGTTATCTTTGTCGCTTAAAGAACTGACAGTCTTGTATCTACTAGAAATTGCTGTTTTCCTAGAAAGTTATAGACGTAATATTCGCAACGAAGTTGCTATTTTGATTATTTTTACAACTTTAGATATATCTTTAAAGTGTATGCGACGGAGGTCGAACTACGACTGACATACTTCACGTAGGTAGTATGCGAAAGACAACGCTCTCGGAAGCTGACACTAAGTGATTGTCACTTTTCAAGGGTTGATATGCCATATGTATTGTTGGGATACTTTCATCGAGTATAAATTCCATGCTATCCTGGATATGGTTCAAACGATTTGGATGATTTCTTCTTTAATTATTGTTCAGGTATGTGTATCCTATATAAACATGCATACATGTTCATATGCATTGAGAAAGGAATTCTATTTTGATATTACCGATAAACATTTATTTTTATTTATATGTAAAGGTTCAGTAGGTTGGCTAGGTAGCGTAATTTACGAAGTAATGCGTGTGCAGGTGTCGCGACGGCGCGGGCGTTAGGCAGTGAAGCTGTAGCGGGCGGCTGGCGACTGACGTGCGGTGTGTGTGGACGATCGGTCCGCGCCGCGTGGGTGTGGGCAGGCCGTGCACAACCAGCTGCCTTAACTGCAGACCTGGCTCAGCACTGTTGGCGCGCCACGCTTGTGACGCATGATGATGACGAGGTTTGGTGCGTGGCCCTCTCACCCACTGGCGGTGCAGTCGCGGTACGTGCTCAGGATATTAACATTTGTTCATATAAAATAAAAGTATACAACTCATTTCACAAAATTTTGCATTGGCTGACGCACCATTATCGAGTTGATAAGTATTAAAAATTATTATTATTATTTAAAAGTACCACATTTCAATTATGTTCTTGTTTAATAGAAAAACAAGAAAGAGAGGGGTCTGTGCATTAAGATAAATTATAAAAATACATTTTTATTTGAGTAGTTTTATCGAAATTGTAGTACAGTTTTTATAATAGTCAGTTTTCTTTTATTTTTACGGTTTTGATGCTAGTTCATGAAAAAAATTGTTCATATAAGTCGGGTACTTAACATTTATATTATCAGTTAAGTTTAGAGTTTATTTACAGAATGAACTAGTACCATTGCTTAATCAGTTATAAGTGTCTCATAGTGAAAGTCGCCATGAACAGGTATTTCCCAAGCGAAGTCCGGCCGCTTCACTATCGCCAGCGCGTCACGCGGTTCGGGCGCTACACTCGGGAAGCTCTGTGCCAGAGTTGACATCAGTTTTGTTCCTACTAACCCTCTCAATGTTCTTCGGGGTACTCAGTCTCGGGCCGACCGCCCTGTGATGACTGGATGCGTTCCCAAGAGCGAGCAGCTTCAGTTGATGCTAACTTGAATGTTAGTGCGATGTGTTCTAAGTTCCGTACCAAAGTAGTCAATTTACTGAGAATAATAATAGGTACTAATTCCCAGAAAATTTTAGTATTGGCGTGACTGACAAAAATCTAGGCTTAATGTCATGAATGGAAAACAGAAATATCAGATTTTACAATTTTACAACTTACAATAATATCTTTTACTATAGGAGTATACGTATTGGGTGATTTTAAATTCTTGACAGGAAAGACGAAGGTATTCCCTCGTATACGTATGTAGGTCCCACTCCCATAAAGGGCATAGTACCGGTCAGTCGAAATCAATCACTCAAGTAGTTAATGGGACAAAATAGCTTATTATTGCTCTCAGATATACCTATTTGTATCGAAGTATGAACATTTTTACTAATAACTGTAGAAATGTTATGTCAAGTGGAAATTTAATTATATAAATTATAATAATTCATGTCTGAATTTGGAATAACTTTTTAAGTAAGATATACAAGTCGAAATTGTATGATTTTATACAATTCTGAATTTTCTTGCAGGTAATACTTGAAAGTCTTTCCTTTTTATATCTCACGATCTAAAAATTTCATAAAGTATAAAAAAATATATTAAATCTCCAGTTGACATAGAAATAAATGTGCTAGTAATACGTCTATGTGATACGAATATCGTTAAAATTAGTATCGGTGTCTGTACTTAGGCTTTGTAGTCCATGTATCTTTCTCTATTAGCCTATCTAGTTTCTATCTATCTATCTCTTTCTCTCTTCTAGGAACTCGTGTTAAATAGAATATCATAACTTGTTTAAATCCTTTCTTTAATTTAATTAAGATCCTTAAAGTAGCCAATGTTAATTTTGTAATATTTTTTGTAAAACAATTAAATAAATTATTAAAGTAATTTCCCCAAATTTCGGGAAGAGGATGACAACCTTTTTTGGCTCTCGGTAACTCGTCAAGATTATGCAAAGAACCGATGAATTACGACTACCAATTGGTATTGTATGTGCAGCAGGCCTTAACACGAGTTTCTAATTATCCCATGTTTAAATTTCCCAAATTCCTTTCCTTTATAAATGTGCCAAATTGTTATATTTTTGTTAAATATGAAGTTATATTGTAATTTCGTATTGTATTTTAGTTGAAATTGAATGGAATTCAAGTAAAATGAACACCAATGAGTATTTAAGGTAAATAAATAATTGTAGTCGATGTATTTATATTTGATATTATATGTAAATGTCAAAATGTTTCATAGCTTGATATGGCAGGGCGGGGATTAACAAAAAACAAAGCTTTTAATCAGACTGCCACTGCAAGGATTAAATATTTTAATACTAATTACAATATGCTAAGATGCTCACAATCTTAAAATAAATATTTTCGGACCATTAATGACATGCTTTATGGTCCTGATGAACGTTTTTTAATGGTATAAAAATAAACGGCAGTCAACTTGTTCTAAAAGTTCCATGATGGCAGGAAGCTTGCAAATAAATGATATACGAATGAAAACGGCTTATTTCTAAGTCGTTGATTGTCAAGTATTAAAAATTTGGAAAATGATAAATAAATATGGTAAAAATAACAATCATTTATTTAATATTTTTATTTATATCGGAGACATTAGATTTGAAAATCAGTTGTCTTGGACTAACTTTTCTTTCTTAACGTGAAATGAATGCCGATGCTCATGGTGAAGCCCCTGTAACCTGCCAATCTGTAAATTTCGATGTCAATTTTAGAAGTCCGGCTAACGGCAAAATTTTGTATGAAAGCATTTGCTAACACAATTTTTGCAACAATCATGTAGTTTAAGAGAAAAATATATCAGATGTTCAATGTTAAAATAATATGTAGGATTCTTTCCGTCTTCATTCTTCATTCGTTTTGGAAGTAAATAGTACTAAAATACTTTTCTAAAAAGAAAATATTCTGAGCTTAAAAATCAATTAATGATGGAAAATTATTCGTTTTAGTAAAATTTACTTTCAAACTTATTTGCACTAAAGTCGTGTTTACTTACCGCGCTGATGTTTATTAGAATATGTGGATAACTGTCTGTTTTAGGTATAATAGCTCAAACGTTCGTAACACAGCGCAAAGGTAAACGATATAAAATGCATCGTTCTGTCAATCACTACGGTTATATGCAGTACTGTGTATTAATGCCGAATTACTGTCGAAAGCGTACCTATCGAATGAAAAATTACAGTCAGTGGATCAGTAGACAAGTGGGACTGTCTGTCGATGACTCCAGGTGTGATACCTATTTTTAATATATATATATCTATAGTCACTGCATATAACCAAAGCTTCACTCTCCAGCTAATTGTTGTTAAGAATTGTGATATCACCTCGGCGCAGGGGAGCTTGTAAAAATTGTTAAAACAATATTAGAGTTAGAAGATGTATTTTTATACTCTTAAGTCAATTGGAGACTTCAAAGGAATATATTACATCCATAAGTTACATCATGCGAAGCGAGATTTCATTAATATTTAAAACTATTGTAATTATCACTTGTTTCATTACGTTTTCAGAACTTTGAGAATTTTAATAGTACGTCATGACGTCAATATAATAAGAATCGATTATTTTCATGGCGTAGTTTGTGGATGTTTAATAAAGAAAATTCATTTGTACCTGGATATGTTGAATGATCCGTCCAGCGATCTATAGATAATATGTAGACCCCTTGCTCTCGTCTGTGCATTTCACCAAATACCTATAGATGCGGATGTTTAGATAATCTTGTATTTTACGGTTTATATGGTCTCGTGTCCACTACCTACCTATAGAGGTAACCGAAAATAAACTTAGTATAATCTTCTTATTGTTACAGAACATGTTATTGAACCGTAAAATACAATATAAGATTGTTATCTCGCTTTTAGTAGTATCCTCTATTTCGGACTCAACTCCCTTCGAAGCGACCCCTGCGCCCTGTATCATATTTAGGTGGGTGGCCAGCGCGCTTGTAAATGTTGTGCTCAAACGGCTGGTCGGAGTCAAACATCGAATCAGTTATAAAGTTTGTATTAGCGTCCATTGATCGATGATGTTGGTGCCAATAATTGAGATATTTACATTTTATTATACATTTTATTGATTTTATATTAATGTACATACCATAGTCATTGCATTGTATGGAAATAAACGATGTCAAATTTATTGAGTTTTATTTTTAATAGTATATCTATTTATAATCAAGGGAGGATAGAATGGATAATGATTTTCTATTATGGTAAATAAATTTGTATTTGAACCAACTATTTTTGTATATATTAAAACAAAGAAACGTCACATAAAAAGTTTAACGTTTCTTAACATCAGAAACTAACACCTATATAATATATAATAATTAAATTTGATAATTGGATATAATAACCAAAATAAGAATGCCTTCAGAGTATAAAACCGAATATAAACGTACATGGTATTCTGTTGGCCTTTTTCCAACGAACAATAGTCCGATGTCGGCGACAACAGTATTTGGAGAAGTCTGCGGTTGGGACGGAAACGTTGCGTCCAAAGTTTTCATGTCAAGAAACTCTTGAAATGTATTGTTCCTGTGCTTTGTGCAAGTGTAGTGAGTACAGTAAAAACATTCATTTCTTATATAAAGTATAAAAAAAAATGAATATAAACCTCTATAGATTCTTTCGAAACTAAAAATCTAAAAATATTCTCTGTTACTTGTGATATCCTTCAAGTTAGATAATTAATACATTTTCTGCTTTCGTTGCTTATACATCTAAAATGCATATATTCATAAAACATTTTCA
>JAOSYY010000004.1:3462087-3473762 GCA_025727935.1 Hebomoia glaucippe
TCAAGTTAGATAATTAATACATTTTCTGCTTTCGTTGCTTATACATCTAAAATGCATATATTCATAAAACATTTTCACAAAATGCGCTTTATCAACAATGTACTCCGAGATCTGTAGCGGAATATTAATACAAAATATTATACGTCAGTTTTATCGATACATTACAAATGTTCCTTAGCTCTTGAGCACAGGTTGGCGCGGCTCCTTTTGCTGGAGACAGGAATGTGAAAAGTTTTTCATGACATCACTCGTCTTCCTTGTCTTTTATTAGTCTTTCGGTTTTACAACAAGTTTATTTGTGTAGAAGTTATTGTTGACGTACTTAGATGAACTAAAGCATGTATTGAATGAGGAGAAATACTTTTTGTTTAAAAATGACAGGACACACAAAAAAAGCAACATATGGATATTAAGAGATATTTAATCATTAATTTATCGGTAGTAATCGTTATAACGCCTTTTACATACCGAACTATAAAAATCGGTATAATATGTTTCTTTCAACATATTTTCTGAATTAAATCAAGACTCCCACCCAAATGAATAAAATTAGATATATACTTATAAATTATACGTTAGATCATTTAGTGTAGCTTTTCATCAAAAAGTAAAGAAAATGCAGCGTACAGAAAACATATTTCTAGAAACACGAAGAAACATATTTCTAAAGGAAAGTTTTTACACATATAAATATAAACGTGTGCCAAGTTAATTCATCGGGGTCGGAAGTTTTTACGAGCGCATGAACATTCTCAAACTTCACCTTCTTTCATTCATTAAGTTTTGTACCTCTAATAATTTAATCATTTGCTGACGAGGTCTGTCATGTCTATTATAATGGAAGCTCCTGGGAAGTAAAAATTTATCGCGTCGACATTCAAATTCGACCGTTATTAAATTAATTAGAAGACTTCGGTATTTTAATTGGAGAAACAGGATACTTATTTCATCATATCCTCATATAGATATGCTCGATTCTGTTGAAATACTAATAATTAATAAATAATCATTAATTTTTTTAAATTCAATACTTTCTTATTTGTCATGTTATCAAGTATGAGTATGAGGCAGATAGATTTCTTTGCCCGTTGCACTGCATCTATCTTCAGATTTCTAAGCGAGAGGTCATCAGAGGCTTGGTCTCCACTTTGCCGAAACAATAATATCTTCTTCGTCTTATTTGAAGCCGCGCGTTAAACGCAATATATACGAGTATATAGCTTATTGCTACATTCCAAACATTTGCATTTAGACCCTACAAATACTGTCAAAAAATGTTGGTTTGTATAAATAAAAGTGACAAGATATCATTGAAAGTAACCTGCAAAGTTTGAGCGCCGCCCGCCTTAAGAAATATAAATCACATTTCAGATGATATCTACCGAGATATGAAGTCGGAAAAACTCTGAGATGACCGGAGCGGAAATTAATTCATGACTTCAAATATTGTTCTTGGGGAAAACATGGAAAAGTTTTTACTAATTTTCAAGAATGTTTCGCTGTTCAAGATTTCTGTTGAGGTAGATATATATGCCAATGAGTAAAAAAAATTGTCTAGGGAACAAAATTCAAGATATGTCGAACATGTTATTCTACTGATTTGCATTTTTATAAATAATTTATAATTAATAATTAAATATTAATTTAAAAAAAGTTACTAGACACCTTGAGATTAGCATAGCCTTAGTCTTATATATATTAAACTGTAAAACAACGAAATATTGCCCATTCTCCTTTTGTAAAATATACCGGTTACAATTTTTAAACTTTACTTCAATTCTGCCACGAGAAACTGTGATATAATACTAGTATTTCATAAAATACTTTCTTCACCTTCTAAGAACAAACGATTCCGCAAAGCTTTTAAATACAACCCCGATACTATTGGTTCTTTTAAACTTCGTATACCTTTAGGTCATTGAAATGACATGACAAAACTTTTAATGGTGTGACATAATTTAAAAATATATTTAGTAATATTGATATATCCGGAAAAGAAACACAGGTGAAAAGTAAAAACTTGGTATGTATTTTAGGGATTTCTAAACTAAAAGCTCTCTAGAAAACAAAAAACTTCTCATATAGTATATAACAGGAATGATACAATGTATTAAGAACTTATGTTAGAAATATGTTGAGGATGATGTCTGCTAATATGAACAAGAATTATTAAAAGTTTGTAATGACGAGTTTATTTTCTTCATACCATATATAGTTATTGAGACATGTCCCCCTCAGCAAACGTTGGGCATTGTTCAGTAAGTGTTGCGGGCAGCGAGCCAGCGCCGACAGCTACTGCTCGCAGATACGAGCTTTTATTGAACTTTACTTACTAACGATTTTTTTTAAATACCTACGAAGGACATGCTTAATTTGATTATATATAAAACTATCAAAACTCTGCAGAGTTCGTTTATAGTACAATAAGTGAATATAATATAACAATATAAAATTGTTTCTTTAGTTAAAAAACTCCAGATTAAAAATATAAGAGGAGTAAAGTCGTAAAGTTAAATTATAGAACTTCATAATTGTGGTACGAATACATTTCAATTGCGCTGATGTTAAAGTATTATAAATTACTGTTTCTATTCTTTATGTACAGAGAAAAAAGATTACGTGTCCACACGCTATCTTAGTCAAAATTCCATACTAATCACTCAATACCTTGTCCACTCAACTTTGAGCTTAGGAATTTTAATCTGAAATTGAATCTTGCATTTCTGCGTTCCACGACTTTTCGATCTTTGATTTTGACCCGGAATTCCAATAATCCTCCCGCTTAATTCTCGAACTGATCGGTGTAGTACTACTACAGCTTGATGTATTATTGTATACTAGATGTATACACGTTGGTATCCTCGACTTCGCCCACGCAATTTTTTTGTTATAATTTTGAATTTAATTTGATCAAGCATAGCCGTGAACAACGTATAGGCTTTGTGTTTCAGTAATAACTGTAAGTGTATTAGAAAGATAAAATTATTTGTAGCTTTACTTTTACAAAAGGAAAAAATTTACATTTTTCATTATCATTCGGAAATATTAACCACCATCTTTCTTAATATAATTCATTCTTAATAGTGATGTAATGTAGTCACTGCCGCCACATTGATCTGCGGAGCAGTTACCGGACCCCGCTAATTGTGGCGAACCCACAAAGTAGCCCAAGAGATGTCGATTGAAGAGAAATAACCATGAAACTTTGTATTGTTATATTATTTATAATTTATTATTATTATCCTCAGTACCGAAAATATTATTATTTCTTAACATACTTATTATATAAATGTCTCTAATAGATTCAACGATCTTTAAAGGTGAAAAGTGACTGTATATGTCACTTTATTAATGGGAATGTTTCTAAAACTTAAATACATCGCACCGCATTGTTGCGAATTAGTTAATCATTTTGTTATTTTAATACTTATGTTAAAAATACTATCTAAAATGTCTGTATACTGAATATAGATACACATTTATTTTTAAGAACAGCAACAACACATTTAATAAATACAAGAATTATATTTTTCTAAGGGAATTCTGGTACGATTTTTGAGTAAATATAAATAGGAATATTTAATAATAATATTGCATATTATGGTTAAAAGTCTATGTAAAAAATATAATATAGAAAATTTAAACAAAAATAGCTAACTGTATTTATTAAAAGTGAAAAGCTCCTAGACTACTTTATGATAATTTGATTGGGCAGAGTGTATCTGATTTATAGCGGTGTCCCGGACCGTTAACCATGAATTTTAGACATTAAAATTCGCAGGCAAATTTAATAACTTTGAAATTTTCATCACGATTCATGAGGATATTGTTTAGTAATTTCGTGAAATGAATGTTATGTTAATTTGTATTTAATCAGATTGGGTCTGAAAAAGTCTACCATTACCTAAATATTATTGAGGAAAGTATTATATAATATAATAGAAAGAAGAATAGAAATCTATTATTTTCTAGTAACCTAAGGAATGTGAGAAGTTACTTTGTTAGTCTAAGTTTAAACGTTATTTGCATCTCCTTGCCATTGATCATTTTCTTTACTTATTTATTTTTGGTTCTGCTGTTGAAGTGTGACAACGTAACAATTAGCGAGAAAATTACTTACTCAATGACAATATTAGTATTTAATTATTACTCCCTAATTTTCGCAAAGATGGTGTGTCAGTATTAGCAGCTTTCAAAAATTAACATTTCAAACTCACTACTCTGAAACCATCCTCTTTAAATAAAAAACATGGTTAAAACCATATTAGGAGTATCAAATTTAAGACATTGTAATAATTTCTTTGTTTTTAAGTATATAAGTATTATGAGTAATTTACTTGCCATAAGTTGCACGTTCATTTTGTTTGTAATCTATTTCGTCATGTGCTTGTGGTTTATTATGTGATATCAAACGGTTGTATATAACGTATTTAAGCTCGAGACGAATAGGGCTGCACTCCACCCGAATCAATATCTCATAATTCTATTAAAAGTTTTTTCATATCGCGATCAGGAGCGATCCTTTGTTTGTGAACAACATCCTCATAAATCATAATATTAACTTTTATATAACATCCTTAAATGATCATACGTTTTTTTTATTATATTAAAAATACAAACAAAATCTAAGCGCCTGAAAGAGTTTTTGTTTTGTATCATACTTACAATTTGCGCAAAGTTTTAAGGATACGATTTCCTTTAAAATATAAATACTAAAATCAAGTGTCTAAAACCTTACTTGAAAAAATATATTTTGCATTTCGATGTTTTGCAGATACATTACAAATAGTATTTAAATTCTCTATTTATACGTAAATTTTGGAAGTATTGTAACATATAAAAACCTTGTATAAGAAACTTCTAAACTACAAGTAAATGAATTACTACTACTTTTTCATTGCAAATGAAAGTTCATATCAAGATTTTAAATTGACGCATAGAAAATCGTTGTAGGAATACCATACCAGGGCTTAAGCAATTAGAAGGACATAGGATGTGCTTAACGGGTGTTGTTGATCAAAATACTGACAGTGGATGAAGTAAAGGTTACTAGGATCACAACAACCGTGATGATATTTTAAATTAGCTGAGAGAAAAGTGACTTTATATAAATCATTGTTTCATTGTATTAAATGTTATTGTTACATAGCTGTGGGTTTTATTGTCAATTAAATGTAGGTCAGGCTTTATAAAAGCTCACGTCGCTCCGGTTCAATTAAAAATATAGCCGTGTAAAAATACAAAGTTGCCTTTGTGCAATCAATGTCTCCCGAGCTCTGGCCGCAATCAAATACATACTGTCAGTCTCTTCCACTTTTACTATTTCAGCAGACCCCTTTTTTATTTCCTTTAAACTTCAGTACCTTTTACAGAACTAGTTTAAAAAGTCGATTGTAATTAATAGGTCTATATACTTTTTCGTATAAAACATAATCGCTGCATATTGTCTTTGTAAATTTGTTATAATATACTTTTTACTTAGTTGTTTGATGGTTCTTTTTAAATGTATTAAATATATATTTTTAGAATAAATTTGTGTAAATTCGGACCAGTAACTTCTGAAATTCTTAAATAAGGCATAAATTTTTTTACACTCTATAAATTAATCGATTTTATATATAAGTACTAACACGAGAAATTAGCCATTACGATAACCAACCCGACTCGGTCCCTTTATCTGAAGCTACAAAGTAAATTTTAACCACAAAAATTATATAAAAATGAGAACATTACAAATACCACGTTTTCACTTAATCAAAAATTTGAAAAAAGTTAAACAATTATAGACTGTAACAAAAACCGCATAAGGGCGGGTGTTGCGTGAACGCGTATCCCCTAAGCTACCGCTATAAAGACGTCACAGCGATTAATGCTGATACAAAAACAGCAACAAAAGTAGCGCGTATAAGTCCTTTATACAGCCCGCGATAGGGCTGCCTCTATTTGGATTTCAGTTAAACGTTAATATTATATAAAGGGACCTTCTATAAATGTATAGACATTGTTTCTATTCTGTTATCAACTTGTTTAAAATACAAATACACTTTATTATTTCAGGAAATTCTTTTAGTAAGCAAGTTGAGTTGAGAGTTATAATTAATATTCGAAATAGTCGAAGTTTGAAAACAAATTTTCAATAACTGCTTTCAATTAAAAATTATAACAATTTAAAGATAAACCTTGACTTCAGAAGTGTTCACTTTCAAGAAGTTTTAAAATTTGGAATTAATTTTCTTTATAATGCTGTATTCTAATATATTTTTTGTTTTATTGTTAAAACAATATAACGGATTATACGAACTTTTGAAATACAAAACGAACTTTTCGACGAGGTTTAAGTTTCTTGGCTTAAGTAGTTACAATTTTTGTTTACATTACTGCGGGGTCTTATTATAACCACACCTTAATTTTATACATAATGTTATTTTAGGTGTAAAAAAACCTTATACATATAGTTTGGTAATACTGACAGATAGACTTTCGTAAGTTTTGTGTAAGTCCCTATTTATTTTTCTTAAATAATAGTAGCTTCTGTTATGCCTTAAAACATAAGATATCCTAGTATAATAAAATTCTGTCAAAATTTGTGTAGCAGTTTCAGAGGTAATCTGAAATACTCAAACAAACAACAGCTCTATAAATTGTTTATTTTTTATGGGTACAGTATATATTTTCAACATAGTGCATTAAAAAAAAAGCTGTTATTTCATTTTACAAATAGACATGCTATGTGTTTTATACGTACGGATTAGAGGCTTTAAGTTATGTGAGTGGCAGCCCTATGTGAAACAATAGGGTATTGTCGTTCCCGCGGGTCGGTTATCGTCGGATTACGCCCAAATACGAGCTCAGGCTCCGTTGCTGATGAACCAACTCTCATCGCGTTTCATTGTAACACTTATTATTTACGCTTCAAATTTTATAACAGAAAGAATCAGAACACTAATCTTCGTGTTTTCTTGTTTTAGTTCTCTAATCTCGTAATAATGGCTTGAACGTCGACGGGAATTCATTAAGTTTATTTTGTCAATGTCTATATGAAGAACTATAATAAAGTCACTTCAATTATACTTTTTTATATAGACATATTATTATTTTCAATATGACGGCTTTATACCAGTCATGAAAATGTACAACGAAGTAATAAGTGTTCGTTGCGATTAATATTTTAAAACGACCAGACTTCGAAATGGTAGGTTTTGACTTTGAGTTTCACTAGCAGATAGATAATGTTGTAAATAGTAAATTAGGCTTCATTTATTTAGTCGTTATCATCGTGTAGATAAATTAAACGCGGATTAAACTGCAGCACACTGCGGAAATAATAGAATTAACTTGATATTTCTGCACATATTAACAAAGACTTCAAATATATTTCATACTCCTTCAAAATATTCATAAAAAGATGGGAAAAAGACGCTTCACTTAATAACATATACATTCTGATTATTCTAAATTCAAACGTAACATAAACAGAACTATTTTTCCAGAAAACTCTTTGTAAAAATTAAGGCCACGTGCTCTTCGCAGTTATTTATTCAAGGATATTTCTATTTTCCAACATCGCAACGGAATCAGATCGTTTAGACGCGTTGCACACGATGTAATGTTTCTGCAATTGTTTTAGATTTGCGTTGGAATTTTACGATTGTTGTTGAATGTGAATTAGGATTTTGACCTCAAGGCCAAGATGATAAAGAAGAAATTTGAAACTAAAAGCCATGAAATAAATAGTCTTATCTGGGAGTTAATCTTTATATCAAACATTGTATTTATTTTGCTTATATTGTACGTTAATTATAACCATGTACGAGATTTCATATTGAAATAGATATAACAAGAATTAATAGATTAAAATTGATATTTTCAAAATATATTGTTATTGATCACCCTGATTATATTTTTGAGGGAGTACATAAAAATAATTAATATTAAAGTAGAAGAGCAATGAAGCACGAAAATGTTCTAGTATATTATAAAAAAGCTGTAATAAAAATAGTGTACGTAGGGACTAAGCATCGTTAAGCCCTACCATATGCTAATGGGTTCGCCTTTTTTAAAATCATTTCTTTTCTCCGGAGACTTCCATTCGAGCGCTGATTACATCGCGACTGAATTGTTAGGGGAAATCTACTCATTCACCGACTGCTAGTGAAAAAAGATGTGTAATGGTTTGTTATACTTATTATTTTAGAAAGACATTTAACAAAATAATAAGGAATCGTTCCATACAGCTCTTTGTGTTTTTGGACTGTTATATAGGGAGTATAATTCGAAATGCCCATTACTGTAGTTTACGTCGTCTCTGAACGGTTATGATATATAGAAAATTATAACTATTTATAACTTTTTTAAATACCACCAAATAATACTTCAATGGCTTTTCAATGATCTTCAGGGACATGTGTGAAATAGTCAGAAACTTTTGATAAAATAAACATATAACAGAAAAAATTGAATTTCGCTTTGGAAAAGTCGTAAAATCGGTAATTCACGCGCCGCCGTTATCATAAACATCGAAAAAATCGGTTTCTTATATTTGATCGTAAAATTTTAGCGTTCCGCCCTCGACTCTGTGTAACGCGTTGTATACGATCTGGTTTAGCGCAGTTATACATAGCCAGATCATGAATGGGTCCTTATATATCACTTTATCTCAAAGCACTATAGTAGTAATGACATTGTAATTGACATGAAATCTTGTAAAGGCGTCATGTTTTTGTTACATCAATTATCAAGAAGCAGTTCAAATTTTAAGTTTACAAGACATAACTTCCTAGCTAAGTTTAATAACATTTCTTAGATACGAAAATAGTATGCACATATAGCTTAAGATTCCAACTTCTGTTCATTAAGGTCACAGTTTACTTTCTTGAGAAGCGATCATTGAAACTGAGACAAATCTATATCGGTTCCATGCAGCAGGGAAATTCACTTAATGTTTCAAAAAGTATTAGTTCACAAGAATGTAGACTCGTTCAATACAGCACGTAATATAGTGTAAGTTAGGGTGTAATATGACTTAGCTGCGAGGTCAGTCCATAGCACCCTGAATAGTGCCTTACAGCCTTTGTGAGCTTGATAATACCGCTGCATGGTATGAGAACACTGAAGCTTATTTTTATTAACTTTAAAATATAACTCGTAATTATGGCTTCACTTATATTTATTTTGAACTTATTTATCATCAAACAATACTTTTCTGAATGTTACATGGTTTGTTTGACATGTTACAGTCGGATATTTTAAAATGTTTCCGGAGTACTTTTGGTCAGATCTAGTGGTTTAGTAGAATGCCACTATCCACTAAAGCCATGGGTTCATTCGATGTCTGGTTTATAGCGTATATTCCTTTTATAATTTATGTAAGTATTATATTTGTATGTCCGGTGAAATTTCGGGCATTGAAGGAGTCAATTAAATTCTTAAAAAATCATATTTAAACTCTTTCCGGGTCACGTACTGCCGTTTATGGATGGAAAGAACGTCAAGGACTGTTGCGTTACGACTTCAGGTTGTGAATTATCGAATATTCGAAATAAAAGTTTTAAAATTCGGCAACAGCACGTAATTGAATAATAATTAATATAATATGTCTAAGCTATTCTATGTAACATTTTTTTTACCTACTATGATATTCTAGTAATGATGACTGTGAATGTTAACTTCTACAAAAGCACTGTACATAGTTTAACACAGATAAAACTTCTAGTCACGGCAGTTGTGTACACTATGATAAAGAGCATTACGAAAAAATGTTTTATAAAAAAAATAATAACCTTCAAGAATGTTTGTACTGTGTCCAGATCCTCTTTGTGCCGCTACCTGGACTCGAGACGGTTATTTAGCGCCTGACTTCAAGATACCAACAATTGTACAACACTTAATTTATACCTTTTATTATTAAGACTTATAAAATACAATATTATTCTAGATAAAACATAAAATACAGTCCGATATCTATACAGTATATGCATGTCTTAGTAGAGATAAGTTACCTACACTAGTGTTATATTGTTTTAAAATTAAAAACAATATGGTTCTTAATAGTAATAGTTCTTAAAAGTTGTATATTTAAAGAAGAAGTTATTTAAAGATGGAGATTATTTTTTATAAATATAAGCACTTAATAAGCTTCTATGTTTAATATATTTTTCAACATCTACTGCATATCTAAAATCTCTTCAGTTCACTTTCACGAAAAAATATTTTATAAACGAAACGAATCCTTTTAAATTGGATATAATTTAAGAAAACAACAGAAATTCGCTCATAAAAGACAAATTTGTCAGCACAATATCGCCGCGGTAAAATTATCTGTCCAATATTTTACGCGTGAACAAGCGATTTGTCTCGTTGTTTATACTCGTAGCGAGTTGTAGCGCGTTGTAGCGGCTTGTAGCTCTACGTAGGTACGAAAACGGTCAGAACTTTAGACAACCGAAAAGAGCTTTTGGCACTAACTTAAAATTGTTAATAATTCGATTTAAAATATTTTCCATTATAAATATAAGATGTAGGAACAATTTATTTTCTTGAATCATCAACTACAAATTAATTGCTAGCTATTATCTGAGTTGCATTGAAAAGGAAGGTTCTTACGCTCATATGTTAGATTAATAAAATACTTAGTTAATAAAAATAAAAAGTAATTCTATTATTACATCGTTATAAATACCTACATATAAAGATTCATTTCGATATGACATAAAAAATAGCTTGAAATTTAATACCACGCCTGCCTACGTTGTTTGCTACAAATGAAGCTAATAAAACATGTTAAAAATCTTTGTAATTAATTTTTTTGATTAATTTATACTATAAGTGACAAAGAATTGAAGTATATATGTAAAACTCACATTTGTTTAAAACTCTTACCTTTTAGAAGTCGATTAAAAATCACATCAGCAAGGAGTTCACGTTATCCAGCAGACAGATGAATATAAGTCACGACATTCGTTCATATTTCCATTATAAATCGGCGCGTCTACCTGCAAAGTAATGTCAACTATAGTGACCATACTGTGAGGGATTAGGATTATATTTGAGAAATATAAGTATTAGTTATATAATGGTTTAAATGTTATTTGATTGGATTGAACTATCAAAATTAAAATAAAAACTTATCTGTACTATTTCATATATTTTCGATAAGAGTTGCAATTTATAATATAACGCTTAAGTTTAGACAATATAACAGAAAATTTCACAATTATTTTATTTTTATAATGAAAATATCTTAAGCCATTTTCTCTATCGCAATATATGATTCAAAATTGCCTGTAAATTTTTTTCGTCGTTAAAATGTATCTCAAAACATATAACATCATAGCGTCACCAGTCCTGACTGGCGCGTACACGTTCGCTAATGTATTACGTGCGGAGTCTCGCGCCCGCGCCGGTACCGTATTTGTTTATCTCGACGTGTCAAAGCTACGGCGTAGGCGCTCTACGCGTATAGCTGATCTCGGAATTTATCTAGACAATTTGCTGATGTAGTATTTAAAGTGGCTCTACGGAAGTCTTAATTTTATTAAGACTTAAGTATTTAAAGTGGCTAATCACAGCTATACAAGAAATTCGAATTGATTTATAAATTACTAGCTAACCCGGCGAACTTCGTACCGCCTAACAGTCAATGAATGTCGTGTTACCTTTTTGCTGAACTAATTTAT